>SMJT01000156.1:0-91026 GCA_004349715.1 Crucihimalaya himalaica
GGTCTCAGGTGGCCGCTGGAATAGCCCGCTGGTTGAGTCTGAATCTTTCTGATCTTCTGAAGCTCACATGTCACTTATCCAACAGCCTTGGGTGGTCGATTGATGTAGTCGTTATGGCCATAATGGCTTCAAGTGACGGCTAGAGATGTCTGATACAGGCTTTTTATCCCTTCAACTCATCCTTTCTCCTTCCTAACACTTCTCCTAAGCTCCAAGCCTCCTCAAAGCGAATTCTAAGCTCTCCTTTTCCCCGAATCATTCGTCAAAGTGTCCTAACTCCAAAAAATCCTACAAAATGGACCAAATGCAATGCAAAGTGCAAATAAACTAGCCTAAAACTCCTAACATGTAAAATCAAGACCAAATGACACTTGACCAATGAAAATGTGGTAGAACTAGCTAAGAATTGAGATAAAAACTAGGAAAATGATACCAAAGCTATGCAAAAATCACACAAATCAAACTAGTCATGGAAAAGTACGAATGAGTAGATATTTGTTACTTACACCGTTTAACCATATTTAAAGGCATTGTTTTGAATTCTTTGTTTTCGTTTTGTGGCTTTGAATCCCTACTTTCAACCTCTCTTCTTGAATTATCTCTTTGTAGTTTGCTAGCAGACAAGCAAAGAGTAAGTTCGAGGGAGATGATATTCATAGGATTTACATTGTTTTTATGTTGTTTTTTCTAGTTTTCTTTTCATTTCTTAATTAGTTTTGATATTTTTGCATTAGTTTTGGTCTTCTTTGTTCATGATCATGCATTTTTTAATTATTGCTTAAGAATTTTTTTAGTTCTTGTTTAGTATGTTCCCGCTTCTTTTGAGTTCGAGTTTGATTAATCTTTAGTATTGCTTTTCTATTGCTTTGGTTAGTCTCATTTCTTAGTTTTATTTTGGTCCTTGCTTAGTTATAGTTTTGTTTCCTTTGCTTCTTGTTTTCTTTGTTTAAATTTGACTAGTTTGTTAATGAATCAAAACTTCAAACCAAATTTAGCTTAGATTAAGTGAATTCGTGTATTCTTAATGAGTTAATGGTTTCTTTCTTGTGGATTCGACCCTAAAGTGCTATAATGATATTCTATTTGATCATGGTAGAATGCACATTAAGTTTAATTAATTGGTGTGTTGATCAGTCATTATATCCGATTAATTATCACATTTGACCCATTTTGATTTGTGAAGCTTTATTCACTTAAGAGTATTATTCTCTTTAGCTTAGCTTGAAAAAATTAAATGGTGTACTCGTTCCCTCGCATGAAGTCAGACGAACCTTACTATCAGGAATATACATATTGTATGATAATCCAAGACAAGATAGATTTATGCTTAAATAAGTTTATTAAGCTATTAATCTAAAATTGAAATTGAAATAGCTTGTTGGAGCTTTATTGTGAAAAAATGTAAAAGAAGATCAGATTTTTATTGTCGCCAAGATTAAAATAGTTATTAGATTGATCTCATACAAAAATGAAGAATAGAGTTACCACAAGATGGAACTCCCAAAGGTTATAGTTCTTAATATCATACACAACCTTATATATGAATCATATCTTGCTAAAAACCCTAACATACATGGACAAATCATTGGGTTTGGGCTTGTGTTTCTTGTGAACTCTAATACTCTTCATCGCAAATCCGTCGCAAATTGCGAGGGAATTGCGACCCCATTTAGAAATAGTTCCACACAATTCCGTCGCAATGTTTCCTCGCAAATCCGAAGCAAGTATTGCGACGTGTTTGCGGGTATAATTAGTAACGCATTTTGCTATTAATTTGCGATGAACACTTTTGCGATGAACACTGCGTTCACGCACTTCCGTCGCAATTTTGCGACGATATTGCGGGGTTATATTTGCAACAAGATAGCAACCACGTTTTTCCCTCGCAAATTTGCGAGGGATTTGCGAGACGGGATTTGCGACGGAATGGTGCGTCTCGCAAATCTATCGCGAAAGGCCATTTGCGACGGAATTGCGAGGTATTTCTCCATCGCAAATGGCATGTTTTCTTGTAGTGTTAGATTAAGTGAATTCATGTATTCCTAATGAGTTAATGGTTTGTCTTTGTGGATCCGACC
The DNA here is from genome assembly GCA_004349715.1 of Crucihimalaya himalaica. Lineage (NCBI taxonomy): Eukaryota > Viridiplantae > Streptophyta > Magnoliopsida > Brassicales > Brassicaceae > Crucihimalaya > Crucihimalaya himalaica. The sequence goes on from SMJT01000156.1 coordinate 2,079, forward strand.
CTAAAATGCAATAATGATATTTCATTTGATCATGGTAGAATGCACATTAGGTTTAATTAATTGATGTGTTGATCAATTTGGCGAGAACAAAGACAATAAGTCATTAAGATTTCATTTTCGTTTGAGACTAAGCATCAATTTTTTTTTTTTTTTTGCATATGTTTAGATTCATACATCTAGTTGAGATAATGAATTTCTTTTTTTTTTGTTATGACTAATTTGTCTTCCTTGATTCTCTTATGCTTTCAAATATATCCAAACCAAAAGAAGAGAAATGGGGACATATACAATAAAAAACACTCTTAACGCTCTACAACCTTAATACAATGAGATCAAAGCCGACTCATGCTTAAGAGAAGACACCCACAATTGAAAGCTTTGATGCTCCTCATTATTATGTGTCAAGATATGAATTCGACCTCCTCCAATAGAAGTCAATGCTTTATGAAATCAAGACAATTTTGATTAGATTGATTCAAAGCTCTAAGTTTTTGGGGCTAGAACCGGAGAATCCCTATGATCATTTGGATTACTTTAGAGATTGTGTAGCACGTTTAGGATTGGAGTGACCGAAGATAGTATCAAGCTCATTTTGTTTCCATTTTCTCTTGGAGACAAAGCAAGTCAATGGGATAAAGCTATACCATCTCATTTGGTCAATTCTTGTGATGAATGTAAGAAGATATTCCTTTACAAGTTCTACTCCAAGCAAAAAACGGCCCAAGAAAGAAATGGTAATATGAGTTTTAAGCAAGGAATTCATGAAAGCTTCCATGAAGCATGGGGAAGACTTTAGGGATATACTCGAGATTACCACACATCATGGATTCAACAAGCAAGCCATCCTTAGTATCTTATATATGGGTGTTAATAATGATCTCAAATTGACTTTTGATGCGACTAGTAAAGGGTGGTTTGCAAACCTCACCGTAGAACAAGGAGAGCTACTTGTTAAAAATTTTGCCGAAAGTGATCGAATTTACAATGAGAGATGTGATGAAACACCTCAAGATGAAGCAAAAGATAAGGTAGAGACGGTCATAATGATGCAAAAAAGAAGATCTTGTGTGGTTGATGTACAAGGACAAGAGAGTGTATGTCGAGCTCTTCAAGATCAAGGGTATCGTGTTCAACAAGGTTCCCATGGAGATCCTCAAAAATATACCCAAAATGAGGAAACAAATAAACTTTTAACTCAAGTCCTAGAGGGTTAACAAATGGATGAAACTGAGCTTGACAAGAAGTTAGGAGCAATTGCTAGGAAGATTGATACCACATGTGTTGAGTTGAACTTCAAGATTGAGCAATTAGCCTCACACATCGGAACCATGGAATCGGAATCGATTCACCTCTCTTGGCCATACAAGACATCACATGATTTGTGTTGCATGATGCCACAAATGGTTGATATTGAGATAGTTGAGAATGAAGAGAACAAAAGGTCCAATGAGGATGATCTTGATAAGAAGAGAAGTTTGAAAACTCGTATGGAGTGTGAGAACAAGATCAATGACACGGTTAATGGTATCAAGAAAATGATAACTTCATCCCCAAGAGCTTCTAAGAAAAAAGACCAAGAAAAAGATAATGCTTTGGGTTATGGTAATGAAGAACCTTTAGCTTGATGGTGTTTTTTTAGATTCTCTTCTCCAGCATTATAGAGAATGAGATTGAGCAAAGCATTGGGGAACCTTTTAAGGTAAAGAAAGGTAAAATCAAAAAAAAAAAAAAAGCAAGGCGAAACAAGTTACCCACCTAAGTTGAAACCGCATATACAAAGCTAAGTATGGGAGAAACAACACCTCTTCCACTCAATATGTACACCACTCATGCTTCACCTTCCTCCCTAACACAATGGAATCCTTTGATTCCACCATCTCCTAATTCCCTTAGGATCAAGGCTAGGATCAAGGTATGGTTCTAACTCTTCTTCATTGTAAATATCATCTAGTTTTTATTTCATATTTGTTTATCCTCTCTCATTAGCTTCTATTACACGTTGTACTTCAAGTTTGGGGGAGGGATTTGTGTCTTTTGAATTGGTTTTTTGTGTTCTTATTTTCATTTATGCATATTTGAGTCTCATGTATTCACTCATTTGCATAAAAAGAAAAAAAGATCATGTAATTTTTCACATGCATTCTGCTTTTAGGATTGAGTGCAGTAGCGTTTAGGATGCATTTGCATATGCATAGAATATAATGATGATATTGCCTTGTAGAAAATTCAAATTTAGGATTGTGATCAATGCCCTTGATCATGGTTATTTGTTGCTTTTAATCTCTTTGAAAATTTGGAAAAGCCATGTTTAGTTCATTTGTACTTTGAAAACACCTACCTTTGTGAGACTTGCATGATCCTCATAGCCTCTCTATATTTATTGGACTTAAATGAATTTAATCATCTCGCTTAGGAGTTTGCATTCTCATGGTTCACACTCGAGTTTTCTTTATCACTTTAGCACCTTTTGGTAACCCGAATGACCATTTCTCATCTTAGAAAATAGTTCGACTATCCTTAACCCAATCCATTATTTTTATCCCACATTGATTTTTTGAGTGAGGTATTTTCTTGATAATGTTATTCATGTGCAAAATTTTGAGTATCAGGAACGACAAAGTCTAATTCTCATTATAGCTAGTTCTTGAGCTTTGAATGCTAGCTTATAGGTTGTGAATGTATAGAATTAGTTGGTTAGATTTGAGCCTTGATAGATATGGTTTTGAGTTGAGGTTGATATGGATAGTGGAATGGGAGGAGAGAAAACGAAAAAAAAAATGAGATGGTTGAAAGGAAAAGAAAGAAAAAGGTTTGGAATAAAAAAGAAACACTCTCTTAGGAAATGATCAAAGATAAAAAAAATGACTCTAAGTGTTTAGAAAGAAAGGTATGTCTTGTAGCTTCCTAAATTCGAAAGGAAATAGTTTAGTATCGAAGAAAAAATAAAAACAAGAGTTCAAAAAAATTCTAAGTAAAAAAAAAAAGATCCCCTAAGAATTTGTTAAAGTTAAGGAATTGTGGTTGGTGTAAAAAGTGTATATTTGGCTATGAAGAGCTTGTTGGGTGAAGTAGAAAGGAAAAGAAAAAGAGAAGCTGTTTTGGGTAGACTTTTGCCAATATCTTGATAGGATTGGGTAGAACAATGAGAGTTAGAGCTTGTGTGCATAAATTTTAACATTCCGTGTTGTTTGAGAGTCACCCACCAAATTGTTTGTGAACCACCCTAAAAGCCTTTGAAACCAAACCGATTGAGATTGATTGATATCCCCTTAGCGAGACCGCACTTGATACTTTAATGAATGTGAAAGAGTTGCTTTGTTTTGATTTTGGAGTTTAGAGTAGGAGTTTGAATTGAACTATGATAGAGAAATATTTAGTTTCAAAGCACAAGTTTCAATATTTATATTCCTAAATCACTCAAGTGCAAGTGCAAGCATTGTAGTAATTTAGATTTCGAACCACAAGGAATAAAATTAACATAATAGGAATACAAGTCTCTACTTAATCTAAGTAATTAAGGATTATGGGATTTAATTCTACAACCAAAGTAACTTAAAAAGAACTAAGGTGCAAAGTAAACAAGTTAGAACTAAGCAAAGGAACTAAACAAAGCAATCAAAAGATTAGAAGCATGCAAACCTTAAAGCCTAACCAAATTCAAAAGCAAACAAGGCGGGAAACTACTAATCAAAACTAAGCGGTTCTTAAGAAATAATTAAACAAGCGAATCCTTGTGTAAGGTAATTGATTAAACCAAAGCCAAGCCAATCCATGATGCTTATTCAAACTACAAACGATAATCCTTCGGTCTTAGAACACTAAGCTAGACTAATCCACTTCCATGACACTAATTCTTATACTAATCAAATAATTAACAAAGATTTCCATATGTAATCACAAAACTAATATGCATTAATAACAAATCTAACTTACCACTTAGCACCCTAATCATCTATTCCCATAGGCTAGGCACACTAAGCATTCATTCAATTCATACAAGAATTTTCACAAAAACCTGGACACGAAATCACCTATGATCTAGACTAACTTGATCAAGGCTAATCTAGCATTAAGAATACATAATGAACAAGGATATTTAACATTCTAAACCTTAAACATCATGAATCAACCTAAACCTATTTTAATCTACCATACCCAAAGATCCTAATGGAACTACTCACTAATCATGACATAAACAAGAAGATCTACAAAGATTAAGTGCTTAATCATGATGAAACTTGAAATACTTAAAGAAATTCGAGATGGAAAAAAGAAACTGTATTAAACTTAAAAGATCATTACAAGGTTCTAAATGTGGCTAAAGAGTTTCATAAACAAAGCATAATCATCTACAAATTAGGTAAAAAGAGTATAAATAGTAAGAGGCGCGAACCGGGTCGGGTTTTGACCCAGTCAACTTGGGTCTTCTGCACAGGTCAAACAATTGTGTGTGGCCGATATGGCTGACCGAAAGGATGGCAGCGGTCTCAGGTGGCCGCTGGAATAGCCCGCTGGTTGAGTCTGAATCTTTCTGATCTTCTGAAGCTCACATGTCACTTATCCAACAGCCTTGGGTGGTCGATTGATGTAGTCGTTATGGCCATAATGGCTTCAAGTGACGGCTAGAGATGTCTGATACAGGCTTTTTATCCCTTCAACTCATCCTTTCTCCTTCCTAACACTTCTCCTAAGCTCCAAGCCTCCTCAAAGCGAATTCTAAGCTCTCCTTTTCCCCGAATCATTCGTCAAAGTGTCCTAACTCCAAAAAATCCTACAAAATGGACCAAATGCAATGCAAAGTGCAAATAAACTAGCCTAAAACTCCTAACATGTAAAATCAAGACCAAATGACACTTGACCAATGAAAATGTGGTAGAACTAGCTAAGAATTGAGATAAAAACTAGGAAAATGATACCAAAGCTATGCAAAAATCACACAAATCAAACTAGTCATGGAAAAGTACGAATGAGTAGATATTTGTTACTTACACCGTTTAACCATATTTAAAGGCATTGTTTTGAATTCTTTGTTTTCGTTTTGTGGCTTTGAATCCCTACTTTCAACCTCTCTTCTTGAATTATCTCTTTGTAGTTTGCTAGCAGACAAGCAAAGAGTAAGTTCGAGGGAGATGATATTCATAGGATTTACATTGTTTTTATGTTGTTTTTTCTAGTTTTCTTTTCATTTCTTAATTAGTTTTGATATTTTTGCATTAGTTTTGGTCTTCTTTGTTCATGATCATGCATTTTTTAATTATTGCTTAAGAATTTTTTTAGTTCTTGTTTAGTATGTTCCCGCTTCTTTTGAGTTCGAGTTTGATTAATCTTTAGTATTGCTTTTCTATTGCTTTGGTTAGTCTCATTTCTTAGTTTTATTTTGGTCCTTGCTTAGTTATAGTTTTGTTTCCTTTGCTTCTTGTTTTCTTTGTTTAAATTTGACTAGTTTGTTAATGAATCAAAACTTCAAACCAAATTTAGCTTAGATTAAGTGAATTCGTGTATTCTTAATGAGTTAATGGTTTCTTTCTTGTGGATTCGACCCTAAAGTGCTATAATGATATTCTATTTGATCATGGTAGAATGCACATTAAGTTTAATTAATTGGTGTGTTGATCAGTCATTATATCCGATTAATTATCACATTTGACCCATTTTGATTTGTGAAGCTTTATTCACTTAAGAGTATTATTCTCTTTAGCTTAGCTTGAAAAAATTAAATGGTGTACTCGTTCCCTCGCATGAAGTCAGACGAACCTTACTATCAGGAATATACATATTGTATGATAATCCAAGACAAGATAGATTTATGCTTAAATAAGTTTATTAAGCTATTAATCTAAAATTGAAATTGAAATAGCTTGTTGGAGCTTTATTGTGAAAAAATGTAAAAGAAGATCAGATTTTTATTGTCGCCAAGATTAAAATAGTTATTAGATTGATCTCATACAAAAATGAAGAATAGAGTTACCACAAGATGGAACTCCCAAAGGTTATAGTTCTTAATATCATACACAACCTTATATATGAATCATATCTTGCTAAAAACCCTAACATACATGGACAAATCATTGGGTTTGGGCTTGTGTTTCTTGTGAACTCTAATACTCTTCCACCAACGTAGCAGTGGGTATGAAAACAATGTTGCTAAGTTTGTATGCACAGAGAAGACCACATTAAAACTGCATCGAGTATTAGGCTTGTAGGAACTGAAGGTAACCAACCATTTAGTCGAGTAGACATAGACATTTGCAGATCACAAAGGAGATGTTTTAATCAATCTAAGTTTGATCTAAGTTTAAAAAAACTATTTTAATCTTGGTGACAATCTTTTTTTTTTTTTTTGGTCACCGATAATATTAATCTATTCCTCTTTTACCTTTCTTGCACGATAAAGCTCTAATGAGTTATTTAATTTTCAGTTCTAGATTTTTATCTTAATAAGCTCATATGAGCATGAATCTATCTTGTTTTGGATTATCTCACATTGTATCAGAGTTTTAGACAATCTCTGGATTTTTGGGATTTATGGGTTTCAATATCACCAACTTCTAGCAAGCGGTCTTTAGCTTCATGTTGCAATTATGTTGAAGAATGCTAAGGACTGTAATTGATTCATTAATCTCAGTTCCATAATGCAATCAAGAAAGAAAAAATAACAACGTCAGCGATTGGTCAAAAACAACAAAGCAGAACATCGAAGAATCATTATCGCAAGAGAAAGATGACAAATCAATGGGTTTGCGCTTGATTTTCTTGTGGACTCTAATACATATTTGGATTGGTTATATTCACATAATTCTTATCGTTTATTGGAAAAGATTTGCACATATTAGTTATCCTATGCCATCAGTCTTTGTTTGCTTTCAATTAGGTTTCTCGAATGAATTTTGAAACTAGCAATTTATTCATAATGTTTATAAACATGTAATGTAATAATAAGTAAGAAAATCTTTTATATAAAAAATGTACTACCTATAAAAAAGAATGCTAGTCATTATTTTCAGCCACATACGATATATATTAAGCATAGAATACAACTTATAATAATAGTCTCATTGGACTAATTAATGTAAGCAAGAATACCTCTATGATGACCTCATTCAATTTAGTAAAAATTGATATTGTACGTATCTAAAAGTCTAAAAAATAACATCTCCATTGCATAGTCCAAATGACATAATACGATGTGCAAAAGTAGCATAAAGAATGGAACATCTAAATTATTATCTGGAAATATTTCTACTCGTCACTAAAGATCGATTGCATTTCTGAGAACAAACAAACTTATATGTTGATGGTTAATGGAAAAATACATGTCTAAGTATAACATTGTTTAGGGTTTTTTTTTTGTTTCTATTTTGTTTCTTTTTTGGTTTAATTTTTTTTTTGGGTTTTAATATGAATATTTCATTCCATAAGAAAATTACAAGCTATACTAAGAAATACAAAAGCTAACCCATTATCACATGAACAAAAGACAAACTATAGGAGAAATTACAACGGTAAAGAAAGACGACTAAAATAAATTTGAAGGAGAGAAGAAGAATGCAAAGAAGACCCCGGGTAAGATAGAAGTCGATTTCGCATCGTACGATCAATGCCAAGTAAGAGAGATGTTGTGGTTGTTTCAACGGTTGAGAAGATCCTTTCGTTTCGTTCTTTCCAAAGATGATAGACCACTGACTGAATAAGAAGTTTGACGATTTTGGTCATGTGCGGCTGGTTATGGTGGAGGATCCAAGCTGAAGCTGCAAGCAAGTTGGATGGAGGATTGGTGAAGAACCTTGAAGCCATAAGATTCCAAATTCCTGAAGAAAAAGAGCACTTAAAAAAAGAGATGGTCATGGCTTTCTATCCCATTTGGGCATAGGACACAAGCGGTAGGGGTATTCATGCCCCACCGTCTTAGCCTATCTCTCGTGGGCAACCTCATGAGTTTAGCCAGCCAGGTGATAAAAGAGAACCACAGGGCATGTTCTTTAAACCAAACAACATCAACCCAAGGAACAGAAGGTGAACAGATTCTTAGTTGCTCCCAAGTGTCCTTTGAAGAGAAAGATGAACAAAAGTTACCTGAGGCATTATGCCAAAAGAGAGTCACGGCCTCCATTGACTTATGGTGGTGTCATATCTGTCAGAGCAATCATTAATGCTTGAGAATTGTCAAATCGGGCAGCCAGCAAAATCCACTAACCATTCCTCAAAGCTTCCACCACTCTAGCATCTTGCTGAATTCCTAGCTGCCTTGGCCCAGTTTCTCCAATGAAGGTTATGAGCTGACCAAAGTCTGTCCATATATCATACCGAAAGGAAGAAGATGTACCATCTCCTAATACACACCTGAGAAAGCAGAGATAGTTGGGTTTAACTGCAGCATACAGTTTATTGTCTTTGAGAATCGATTAGCTTCTTTGGTTAGCCAATAGCTTTTTCTGGAGAAGATATAACCAATACCTTTTTCTGGAGAAGATATATCCTTTTAACCAAGCAACCAACAAAAACCAGAGTTTGAGAAGAAATTCCAGACATGCTTCAGCCTGAACACAACCTCAAAGTCTTCCAGCAATCGAATACTAATTCCCCCATCAGCCTTTGGCTTGCATATATCCTTCCAAGCTACTCTAGCACCCGAAGCAGAGTCTACCTTGTTCTTCCAAAGATAAGTCAGAGCATCCACTTTGGCATAGAAGTCCTTTGGTAGCGCAAAAACACTACTCCAGAAGTTGACCATTCCATAAATAACAGAAGAAATCAGTCTGATCTTCCCAGCAAAGGAGAGAAATTTGGCAGTCCAAGAGTGTATCTTACTTGTGATCCTCTCAAGGAAGGGCTGCAAGTGGCAAATGAAATTCTGGTTGGATTAAGAGGAAGACCAAGGTACCTAGTAGGGAAGGATTCCAAGTTGATGCCAGAAAAATTACTAAGTGACCCAACCTCCACTTCTGAGTAGTCACCAAAAAAGATTTCTGATTTGGTAGGGTTCATATCCAACCCTAACATCTCCCTGAAGCTAGCATAACTGCTGCAATATAAGACAAAGAGTCCTTGGATCCATTTGAGAAATCTATAAATCATCAGCAAAGACAAGTGGATTATTCTAAGAGAATGACATCTCGGGTGCAACTCAATCCTCCCTAGATCAGTGGCCTTCTCCAGAAGCTGAGACAAAGCCTGCATGACCATAATAAATAGGTACGGGGACAAAGAGTCCCTTTGCCTCAAATCTTTCTTTCCTGCAAAGAAACCTGCCAGCTCTCCATTAATAGCCACTGAAAAGCGAGGTGTAGATATACATTCTCTGATCCATATACTAAATAGTGGAGGAAAGTCTTGGGCTGCCAACAACCTCAAAACAAAATCCCAACAAACTCTATCAAAAGCTTTCTTAATATCTACCTTTAACATTGAGCTTTTGGCACATGAAGTTCTCTTATATTCCCTGATCAATTCTGAGGCCAACAAGACATTCTCACCAAGTAACATACCTTTGAAAAAAACTGCTTGGTTGGGAGAAATACATTTCTAGAGAACTGGTATGAGCCGGTTTGTAATGACCTTTGAAAAAATTTTGTATGCCAAGTTGCAGCAACTGATTGGCCTGCTGCCACTATATCCGGGCCGACTATGCTCCAAGAAGCTCTGAAGAACTCCAGAGAAAACCCATCAGGACCTAGATATTTGTTTAGGGGCAAAGCAAACATTGTGCTGACTATTTCTTCCTCGGATACCTTCTTAATCAAAATGAGTTGATGGGGACCAGAACATCTAAAAGAGAGCAGCTCAGTAAGGGAAGAAATAGAGCATCGATACTGGGGTAGATTGGTATCCCCTAAGATTTCCTCAAAGTAAGATGCAACATGTGTCTTGATCTTAGAATCCTCCACAATTCTTCAGCCACTCTGGTCGTGGAGGAAATGAATGTGATTTCTATTTGATCTTACTGTGACAGTCTTATGGAAGAAATATGTATTCCTGTCTCCAAGATGCAACCACTTCACACGAGACTTCTGACGAAAGAAATTCTCCTCTACAATACTCAGAAACTTCCATTTTGCTCTGATAATGTGTTCCTCCCTTACCAGATCTGAGGTTGGACTGGTTAGTATTTCTCTGTGAAGAACATCCAGCTTTGATTCTTCGGCCTTTACTCTTGCTGATATTCTACTAAAATGCCTCTTGTTCATTTTCCGAAGAACCGGTTTCAATGCTTTTACAGATTTAGCTAGTCTGAACTGGTTTGAACTTGCCACTGAATCCCTAATCCAAGACTGACCAATTTCTGCTGCATACTCAGGACGATCCACCACATGATGAAAAAACTGAAATGGCCTGTAGAGAACTCTCTTGAGCGATGGAAGACTGAACCAGATAGGCGTGTGGTCTGATTGCTTTGGATCCAAGAGCTCTGAAAACGTATCTAGAAACACTGAAGCCCATTGCTGGTTGATCAAAGCATGGTCTATCTTCTTGACAATGGTATGGTCTTCACTGCAATTCCACCAAGAGAAGTGAAGCCTTTTAGTATGCGCTTCAAACAACTCATCATCTTGAATAGCCAATGACATATCATCAATTCTAGCAGTGCCAATGTCACAGAGTATGTGATCAGAGTGTTGGGAAGCCCATAGAATTTGATTGAAATCACCAAGTACAGCACAAGGGTGACCAGAAACTAGCATAGAAGAGTTTAAAAGAACCAATTCCTCCCAGAGAGATTGCCTCTGCTCCACCTGGTTAAAACCATAGACAAATGAGACTGTGAGACTTACTCGATGAGATGGTAGGAATACACCACAAGTTATCATCTGTGCTGAGGCTTGATAAACCACCAAAGATATACACGGATCCCAAACAACCACAATCCTCGCTGAATAATGATGATCAAAATTACCAAAAGACTTCCAGCCCAAGGGGATGTCATTTCCAATTCTTCTAACATTACCTTCTCGAATATGAGTCTCCAAAAAAGCTCCAAAAAGAGGCTTACGAATATTAATCCAAGTCTTCGTCATAGTCTACCTTGAGCTACTATTTAGCCCTCTTATGTTCCATACAAAAACATGATAATGGGTAGTTAGTGTAACAAAGCGGCCTTACGACCACTCAATTGGCGAGAAACCAGAATAAAAGGTAATTCTTCTTCTGCAGATTCAATGTTGTGTACTGGCTCAAAAGGTAGGGCAATCGTTAGAGCCGAGTTATGACACTTCAGTTCCAACATTCCCTTAGCACTATCCTCTGATATATCGACCTTACTCGCAGTTAAGCCGCTGTCCTTCACCACAGTCTTGGATCTTCCCTTTCGCGAGTGTGAAGCCTTTAACGTTACCCTTTCTCGACGAGATGGTCGTCCCGGTCCGCTGTTAGATCGATTCTCCACATTTCTACCTTATGCTGCAAAAACTTTCCTTCTGCAAATAGATGATTCATGACCATAATTGTCACACACAACACGCTTAGGGGGCAGCCAAGGGTAGGAGACATCAATGTTTATTTCTCTTCCATCACTAAAACCAGATACTAGATGATAAGGGAGCTCTTTGAGTAAGTTAACCCGAATCAGAATTTCAAAGTTTCTTTCCTTGCTGTTTCAGGGACAAGAGCAATCGGTTTCCCAACTGCAGTAGCTATCATTCCCAGGCTCTCCTTATTGAACAAGAGATAAGAAACTCCTCTTAATTCCACTGTCACAATTGCAGAAGCTATCGGAGGAGTGTCAGGATTGAAATCCAGGGACCATGGTGCAAAAAACATTGGCCAATCCACAATGTTCCACATATTGCGACTGAAAATCGTGTCCCTTATGCCGGAGTTTGTGACTTTAAGGAGGAACTTTCGATCACCAATTTTGTGGACAAAGATTCTCGGACTAGCACGAGCCATATAGCTTTGACCACACCAATAACTCGCCCCAATGCTGGGGGAGATCCATGAAACTGAGCAAATATGAAATCTTTGAATTGCACCTTTGCAGCTTGGATATTCTCATTTGGGATGAAGAAAAAGGCACGCCTGTGATATGCTGAGTTGTGGTGCCTATTTCCTCTAGACAAGACGAGTCACGAGCCACCGTTGAGTATTTGCGTGGAGCTGGTGGAGGAGAAACTTTGCCGGAGAGGGAGCTTTCTGTGATTATGTCGGTAGAGGATGAACCTGCAACGGTGATAGAAGGAAAGCTATGGTCGAGGATTCATCTATAATGACAACATTAGGTGATGTATCTTCAACAATGGTGGTCGACACGTCAGCTGCAATGGGACCTATTGTCGTAGTAGCAAATGGTCGGCTCTTCTTGCAACGGTGGTGGGTGGAAGAAGAGTCGAAGTAAATCTCAGATCTACAAAGGACATAAATCGAGGGTAGATCGACCAGGTATCCGTTGAGGGAGGACAAGAACATGGAAGAATGGTCATCGGAGGAGGAGGGAGCAGATCTGTGACAACAGTGGCTCGAACAGAGGCGTGATGTGTTGCTTTCACTGCACAAGCACGACCATGGATCCAGGCGAATTTAGAGGAGTCTGGAATCACTCGGCGCAAAAGCTTTTTTCGATGCTTAAAGTCCATGGAAAAGATTTTCCGATCACCAGTGTGAGGCTGGCGTCAGAAAAGAAGAAAGAAATTTAGAAAGAGTTCCTTTTGTTTTTATTTGGTTTCTATTTTTTTTCTTGTTAACTGCTTCGACATTTGTTATGTTGTTAACATCTATTAAATTGATGATGTAAAAACATAAGGACAATGAGTGTCTGTATGTGAAATATCTCTTTATTACTTAATAAGTTTTTTTGAAGGAAAAAAAAAAATGGTGGAAACTATCACAAATAAATATTAAAATCAACCACGTAAAACAAATATTAAAAAAGAAATGAAAATTAAGCTGAAGTGTCCTTAGTCCTCCAATGGAGAGATCATTAGTAACACTAGCAGCAGTATCATCTTCATCATTCACTAGCAAAACTCGAGCTTCTTCCTTCTTCTTTAATGGTCGCTCTCTCCTTTCGCTGAATCCGATCTCTCTGTTTCTGTTCGTTCCTTCAATTAGATCCTTCGCTCTCGTCTTCAAGAGCAGTCTCAGGTTTTTTACTTGCTCTATTCGCTTTTGTTTTTGTTCATCTCTCGTTAGGAGGATTAGTTTGACTTTAGGTCAACGATTTCGCTGAATTCGAAAATCAATTTAAGCTAACAATTGCTGTAACTAAGAAGTTTAATTTCATCCAAAATCGAATATTTCCCAATTTAATTCCTTGTTCTTGTGACTATTTTATAAGTCAACCTTGAATCCTTGATTTTACTTTTTTGGTTGATAACTTGTAAGCATTTTAACTGTTAGATTGAGACTAATTGTTTCTTTATGCCCTTATTTGTTTGGAGAAATGTCATACAGAACTTACACTAGTGCAACCACCTTGCATGCAGAAAAAGGGGGAACAACTCTTTAGTAAGTGGAGATAGCTCGGAAACTGTAGAGATGGGTTCAACAGATATGATCTTTGAGCCGATTTTGGAGCACGGAGTTTTCCGGTTTGATTGTTCTGTGGAGCATAGGAAAGCTGCATTTCCTAGTGTTTCATTTAAGAACAGTAAAGACCGGGATGTGCCAATTATAAGTCAACATGTTCCAGCATATGTTCCTACTTGTGCTTGTCTTCAGGACCAACAAGTTGTCATTTTTGAGGTTTGTGTTTATATCTAGAACTCATCATATAGTTTTATATTTTGACATGATCCAGGAACATAGTAATAGTCCACTTAATGCTGAAATGCAGTTTTCTCCTGGCACGTCATTTTATGGGACTGGAGAAGTTAGTGGTCAGTTGGAGAGAACAGGGAAACGGGTGAGTCATTCACTTAACATCTATCATCAATTCGTTACCTTAATTAATTTGGTGGGTATATGTTCAGGTTTTTACATGGAACACTGATGCATGGGGATATGGTTCTGGAACCACTTCACTGTACCAGTCACATCCTTGGGTACTAGCTGTCCTTCCAACCGGAGAAACACTAGGAATTCTTGCTGATACAACACGAAAGTGTGAGGTATATGAATACTTTTCCATTTCTGTTTTGTGGACCCACTTTGCAATGTAATCTATCTTTTCCGTTGTAATAACATCTTCTTCTCGTCTAGATTGATCTAAGGAAAGAGGGTATTATAAAAATTATCGCCCTAACATCATTTCCAATAATCACATTTGGTCCGTTCTCCTCACCCTCTGCTGTCTTGGAGTCATTGTCGCACGCTGTTGGTAATTTCTCGTTTTTTATTCTTTATCTCATTGCATATTTCAACTGCCAACTTGGCGACTAAAAGGGACATGTTGCTCTTAGTCATTAACTCTAGTAAAAAAAGATCACTGGTTGTGCAATGGTTTTGACACTAGTCTTTTCTCTTTATTTCTGTTCTCACTTTTGCCTCTCCATAGTCAATATTATTGTTCTTCCCATCAGGGACTGTTTTTATGCCTCCAAAGTGGGCCTTAGGCTACCACCAATGCCGTTGGAGTTATATGTCTGACAAGCGAGTAACCGAGGTCAGTGTTTTTGTTTATACTCTGGCTTTTTGGTGAAGCTGATGAAAGGAATTATAGTTTGCGCTCAGTTTTTAAATTTCTAGGCCTCCCTTTTATGCTTTTCATCTTTGTGCTGATGATTGCAGATCGCTCAAACATTTCGTGAAAAGAAAATTCCTTCTGACGTGATATGGATGGATATTGACTACATGGATGGTTTTCGTTGTTTCACATTTGACAAGGCATGCTTTTCCTTTAAGATCTTCCCAAGTAGATTGTTTTAGCAGTGCTTACACGGTTTACATAGACTAAGCTATATAAGTTTTAGGTATTGACATTATAAGAAATTTATGGAATACTCATTATACTATGTTCAGGAGCGTTTCTCGGATCCAAGTACTTTGGTAAAAGATCTCCATAATAATGGTTTCAAAGCGATCTGGATGCTTGACCCTGGAATAAAGCAGGAAGAAGGTTATCATGTCTATGATAGTGGAAGTAGAAATGATGTTTGGATAAGACGAGCAGATGGGAACCCATTTATTGGTATTTGACTTCGATGTTACGATTTTTATGCTATCTTATCATGTTTATTTAATGTTTCTGCAATAAATTACTGAATTTTGATGTTTGGTTTCGTTAGGTGAAGTATGGCCTGGGCCTTGCGCGTTTCCTGACTATACAAATTCCAAAACTCGCTCTTGGTGGGCTAATTTGGTTAAGGACTTTGTTTCAAATGGTGTTGATGGTATATGGAATGATATGAATGAGCCTGCAGTTTTCAAAGTAACTTTTATCTACAATGTTCATCTTTGTTAGTTTCTAGGCATAATCTTTATCTAGTTTTCATATGGTCATATTAATGTCCAGGTCGTGACAAAGACGATGCCTGAAAACAATATTCACCGTGGAGATGATGAGCTTGGAGGTGTTCAAAACCACTCACATTACCACAATGTAACAATCTTTTTCAACTCTAATCTCAATTTTCTCTACGCATGTCTGATGTTATCCTAGTTATGGGAATATGTGGTGGGTGCTTGGTTTTTTGGATTATCATCGTTTCGAGAGTGGTATTGTATATGTGGATATAGAGTGATAGACAGATACGGCTATTACTTGTCTTTGCATGGTTCTCTGTTACTGCTCTTAAAAGTTTCTCTAGCAGCTTCCGAGAAGTTTTTTATGAATCTCTCTGCTGAGGGATGGATCCCTTGAACCTTTTTAAAACATGGGGCCTTTGAAGTGCATCTAGAGTGAAAATAGATGCCTAAAAAGAGTACCTTTTGTACCTGCGATATCTGTCTTTGTGCATTATGGAGGTACGATTTTAGGCACTTCAAGATAACTTTGTTAAGATTTCCTGTTGTCTAGGTCTACGGGATGCTGATGGCAAGATCAACTTATGAAGGGATGGAGCTCGCTAATAAGAATAAGCGACCTTTTGTATTGACAAGGGCTGGATTTATAGGTAGCCAAAGATATGCTGCAACTTGGACAGGAGATAATCTTTCAAACTGGGAGCATTTACATATGTCTATATCAATGGTACTTCAGCTGGTAAGAATTCAAGATTGTTGTACCTTATCACAGAATTAAAGCACGAAGTGG
Organism: Crucihimalaya himalaica; assembly: GCA_004349715.1. Taxonomy (NCBI): domain Eukaryota; kingdom Viridiplantae; phylum Streptophyta; class Magnoliopsida; order Brassicales; family Brassicaceae; genus Crucihimalaya; species Crucihimalaya himalaica. The sequence continues at coordinate 18,202 of SMJT01000156.1, forward strand.
GAGTATCATTTACATTAATTTATTTTGTGCTAATTTAATTTTACTCCAAATTTATCTTTTCAAGCTCTGAACACCGAAAAGTTTATATTCATGACCATTTACTTTGGCTGACTTCTTTAAATCAGGAATTGTATGTTGTTTTTTTAAGCTTTGGTGTTGCTTATAACGTATATATTTCCTTAGCTTGGTAGAGCTAACAGCAGATTTGAGTAAAGATATGGTTTTTTTTTTTTTTTTTGACATCGAGTAAAGAAATGGTTGTTCTATAGTATTTCTCGATTTTGGCAAAGAACTATGTGAAATAATATAATTGTATGTCGTTGCATAAATTAACTGTCGCGGTACCTGTTAAATATGAGACTTTAAATTGCATACAGGGGCTTAGTGGCCAGCCCTTATCAGGGCCAGATATCGGTGGCTTTGCTGGCAATGCAACTCCGCGGCTATTTGGACGTTGGATGGGCGTTGGAGCTATGTTTCCATTCTGTCGTGGCCATTCTGAGGCTGGCACTGATGACCATGAACCGTGGTCCTTTGGAGAAGAGGTAGTTTCTTGCTTGCAAATCTTGTAAGAGCTACTTTGGCATTACAATCATTTTTCTATTACTAAAAGAACTTATATAAGATATGCACGCAAGAATACTACCGCTTCTACGATTGACCTGCAACTACTTGTAAATTTGTAATCTCATAAAGAAAATCAATCATTCTTGTTTTTAGGATTTTGTTGTCACTTATGTATTGTAGTCTTTTATTTAGTGTGAGGAAGTCTGTCGTGCCGCATTGAAGAGGCGTTACAACCTCCTACCGCATTTTTACACCCTATTTTACATAGCTCATACAACTGGTGCTCCAGTTGCAGCTCCAATATTTTTCGCTGGTAGGCTTGTGTTAAATAATGTTCTCCATCTATTGAACTATTGCAATAAAATCTTACGCTCTCTTTTTCTTTCGTGTCTTCATAAATGCAGATCCTAAAGATTCCCGGCTAAGAACTGTTGAAAACGCCTTTCTTTTGGGTCCGCTTCTTATCTATGCAAGGTTTTCTTCTTCCCATTTAGACATGGAACGATATATTTTGCAGTCGTGTACGAAGAATTTCAGAATCATTGCTTTCCTTTTCTCAGAGATTGCTGATTTCATGACTCCACTCTGTTTTGTTATGTGTGTTCTGATTTTGGCCACGTGATGAAGTGTTTTAGTGCTATTTGAGTGGATTTTCAGAACAAGTGATCAGAGTTTAGGACTTTTAGAATGCTGAAGTGACTAGAACCATTTGTTGGGCATGATGATTGACATTTAATGATGTTTGGTCATGATGGTGTTTTAAGTGTTTTAGTTTTAAACTTTTCTTTAATTATCATAACTGAATGACAACACTTTCATCATAAATTTTCTCACCTTATAATCTCATTCTTTTTTCAGTCATTTTCTGCAAATGCTTTCAGGAAAAATGCATTTTATTTATTCTTGTAAGTTGCTCTGTAGTTTAATCTGTCAAACACTAATACTCATCAAGTTGTCTTTGGGTCGTTTCTATCATTGTCTAGCACTTTGTCTAATCAGGGATCACATGAGCTGCAGCACATATTGCCCAGAGGAACTTGGCTGAGGTTTGATTTTGAAGATTCACATCCGGTATGGTTGCTAACACTTGTGATTGTCGTCTTTATATTCTTTGCGAAATAACTTATATTTTGTTTGTATTTTTCACATATTGGTTGTTCGTGTCACGATGTCAGGATTTGCCGACATTATATTTACAAGGTGGATCCATCATATCATTGGCTCCTCCTCATCTGCATGTTGGAGAGTTTAGTCTGTCAGATGACTTGACCTTACTTGTGTCATTAGATGAAAATGGTAAGTTTAGCTTGTGATCCAGACATAGGAGGCCAATGATCTGAAATATAATGTCTTTCCACTCTGCATCTGTTCGCCTTTTTGCAACTTATTTGTCAGGTAACAAAGTATTATATATGGAGATAGGTATCATGTTACTGAAACTTGTGGAAAGTAACTCATAATGCAACAGAGTTTTTGCATTCCTTCTGACATTTCAGGAAAGAGAATAAATCATAATGTAACAATTACTTTTGGAAGTCCTTGTTACAGTGTTCACACACAGGATATTGTATTAAGCTCTATAACATTTTTTCAGATTGTCTTGTCAGATTTTATGTTCATCTTATAAATCTTGTAATAATCATGGTAAGACAATCTGAAAAAATGTTATAAATCTTATAAATCTTGTAATAATCATGGTAAGACATCGTTTGTCTCTGTCAGGAAAAGCTAAAGGACTCCTGTTCGAGGATGATGGAGATGGATATGGCTACACTAAAGGCAGCTTTCTGGTTACACATTACATCGCTGAGCGGCATTCTTCCACTGTTACTGTCAAGATTTCAAAATCTGAAGGAGACTGGCAGAGGCCAAAGCGACGTGTTCATGTCCAATTATTACTAGGAGGCGGTGCAATGGTACTGCTCTTTCTCTTGTTAAAAATTTCTAGTGTAACTATAAGAAATCATTTGAATCTATATAATGTTGAACAGCTAGATGCTTGGGGCATGGATGGAGAGATTATCCAGATTAAGGTGCCTTCAGAAAGCAAAGTTTCAGAATTAATATCCACAAGCAATGAGCGCTTTAAACTTCATATGGGTACATCTCATCTTCTAAATATGTCTATAGCTACTTGTTTAATGAGATTTGTAGCTATGGAGATGTATTGCTTGTATTTAGTCACTGCAGTCGTCAAGTTCTCTCTAACACCTTGTTACATTCTTCAGCTTTATTTTACTTTGATATTATTTACTGTTCATGAATATAAGATCTTTAGTTCCATGAACCTGTACATTCTGAAGAACACTTTTGTAGAGTATCTTCTTTCTGAGTATGTGCTACTCATCATATGTGTCTACCATGTGTATTTTTGAAATGTAGAAAATACAAAACTGATACCTGAGAAGGAAGTGCTACCTGGACAAAAGGGAATGGAACTTTCAAAGGAGCCAGTTGAGCTAAATAGTGGCGATTGGAAACTTAATATAGTTCCCTGGATTGGTGGAAGGATATTGTCCATGACACATGTTCCCTCAGGTAATATACCAATAAACTGTTTTTCCGTCTACTATTAAGCTTGAAAAAGTTGCAGATCTCTTATGAATGAGATACTTTCAACATTTTTGTGGAGGCTGCTCAGAGACATACACATGTTCTGTTTCTTTGAAGTAAAAAATCTTAGCCTCTTTACTTAGAGACACGATATCAATTATGATCAACCAGACAAATTACCATATCACTATGTTATTTATATCGTGTGTTGCAAGAATCAGCTTTGTATTGACGGTGTTATGTCCATATTGGCATTCAGAATGTGCAGAGATTACAATTTTGATTGATCACAATTTGCAGGAATTCAATGGCTTCATAGCAGGATAGACATCAATGGTTATGAAGAGTACAGTGGTACTGAGTACCGGTCAGCTGGATGTACTGAGGAATATAATGTCATTGAGTGAGTTTTTTTTGACGATCTCTCTCACTCATGCACATTGCATATATGCGATGAATAGTGATCTGAACACGCAGCGCTCTCTGTGTTATATATACATCTGTTACTAAATTAATTGTTCCATCTCATATTCTCATGTAGGAGGGATTTGGAACATGCAGGAGAAGAAGAGTCTCTTATCCTAGAAGGTGATATAGGCGGTGGACTGGTTCTTCGGCGTAAAATAAGTATACCTGAAGACAGTCTCCATGTTTTTCGTATTACCTCTAGCATTGAAGCCCGTAGTGTTGGTGCTGGTTCCGGTGGATTTTCAAGGTTTGTCTACTTGCTTCACACTTTCCTTTTCTTCCACCATGCCTCTGCTCTTGCAAGAGTTTATCTACATCGTTCGAGTAAGAATGAAACAAAGAACATACATAATCTCCACATTGAAGTACATATGACAATTAATTCCAGATTAAAGTACCTGCGACAATTTGCAAAATTTGGCAGTCAGGACAATCTTGCAAGGTTACATAACTGTAGCATACAGTGAAACACCAATCTATAGTAATCTTGTGGTGTAATAAGAAGTAGCTTGCGAGTCACTAGGAGGTTTTCTCTGGAAGCTTGAATCCTTTTCAAGTCAAGATTTAATTCAAATTCTCTGTTGTTATTATTCCTTGTGTCTGGAAAATGATGGTCCTTTTGGTGCTGGTTATTAAACACTGCAGGCTGGTATGCTTAAGAGTCCATCCAACTTTCACTCTTTTGCATCCAACTGATTCCTTCGTCTCATTCACATCTATTGATGGTTCAAAGCATGAAGTTTGGCCAGATTCTGGAGAGCAATTATATGAAGGGAACAACCTCCCACATGGTAAGACACTGTATGCTCTTCATATTGTTCTCATGTTTTATGGTAATTAAGCCTTTAGTTTTTTTTCCATCTGTATGGTAATTAAACTTAACAGTAGAGAATAACTAAAAACACTAGCAGCGGGGACTTAGCAACTTTTAACCTGTGAAGAACCTTTCCTTACTGATCAAGTTGAATCATGATATCTTTTGGGTGATGAAAACCTCATGTAACATTTGTGCGGACAATCTTCTTCTGTTTTTTAGGTGAATGGATGCTGGTGGACAAGAGCCTCAATCTACGGCTGGTAAACAGGTTCGATGTTAATCAGGTCTTCAAATGTATTGTCCACTGGGACTGTGGAACCGTTAATTTGGAGCTATGGTCTGAAGACCGACCTGTTTCCAAGGAATCTCCTTTGAAAATAGATCATGAATATGAAGTCACAAGTTTCCCATAAATATTTTTTTAGGATTATAAATTTTCTTAATTATGGAAGTTAATTATTTGTATAATTTACTTTATAGAATAAAATTAGTAATTTGTATAATTTCCTTATAAAATTTATATTTTCTGAAAAATAGTAGTTAATTATTTTTTTTGTATAGTTTCTTTATACTAATTTTTGATATTTTTTCAACTTTGACACGTGTCGAAATCTTGAATTTAATAACATGACACGTGTCATCATCCTATGAGTTTCTAACTTTTGAAAACCCTCTTTTATATAATAAGATAAGTGAATGAACAGTTGTGGCTTAGATTTAAACTAGCTTATAAACGAATGGCATAAATGATATATGCTTACAAAATAAAGGTTGTTTTTTATTAATTTTTTGCTTCTCTACTAACATATTAGAAAAATTATATAATAATTTTAGGAAAAAGAAAACAGTGTAAAGTGAAAGATAAAACAGACTCTAAGTTAGGTTTCAACTAAATTTTTCAAATTAGGGCAGGTTCATTTTGCTGATGTATAAACATCTATCTTGAACTGAAATAAATATTAGATGCTTACGATATCTCCGATTACAAGTTGGAGTCTGATTGATGTCTCTCTTGTTTAGAATCACACAAGAACAAAATTACAATCACATAGAGAAAAAGTACGTAAAAAATGTGAAATTTTGTGTGCAACGTAAAAAAAATAACAATGTGTATAACAAATTGAACACGATACATAGTTCTTGCATAAGAGGACCACAAATGATCTCATTAGTATTTTATTATATAAAATATAGTTTTCAAAGTTACCAACACATAAGACCATGTCATATCCATTGATTCAAGATTTTGATCCATGTCAAAAATGAAAAAAAATATCAAAAATTATTTTAAAGACAGTATACAAAAAAATAAGTAATTACCATTATTCAAAAAATAAAAATTGTATATGAAAATTATAAAAATTAGTAATTCTTAAGAAGAAATAAATTTCATTATGAAAATTTCTAATCTTAAATGAAAAATAATTGTAAATATTGAACTCTATATAAACAAATAAGTTATATCTTAATATAAAAAATAATTGTAAATATTGAAGTTAAAACATCTCTTCCTTTTATTTCTTAAAAATTTATTTTAATTTATTATTATGAGGTTGTCGTAAAAGTTTAGTTCTATTTTTAAATTGTATATATTTATTTTTACGGGTGATTTAGTTCTATTTTCTAAAAAAATTTTGATTTTTTCCAATAAATTTTAAAATATTAGATTATAATCTCGCATATACATGGGACATAATCTAGTTGTATATACGATGCAAGAAATTGAGAAATATGAATTACGAGAAGGTATGTTGCACTGAGTATCTAGATACATATAAAATAAAACATAAAAATTGAAATATTATTAACAAAAATTGATATTAAAAAATGAGCCGACAGAAAGCATTAGAAATCTATCATAAATTTGTATTAAATAGTATTGACATAATAAATAGACAGCACTAAACTCTCGTAAGTTAAATCGAAAGTATTTGACATTAAAAAAAAAAAAAAAAAAAGAGAATCCATGGGAATTCTTGTTTTGGATTTGTTGGGTTTTGTTCGTGATGTATTTTATTTGTCGAGCTGTGTTGTATTTCGTGGCATGTGAAGTTTTTGTTTGGAGTGGGAAGTGAGTTTTGTGCTGTTATTTTAGTGACGAGTGTTTGTTTGGAGTGTTTTTTTTTTTTTTTTTTTGTGATTGTGTTGAGACGTTGAGTTTTTGTGAAGCAATTTCTTTTTTTAAGCATTTGTGTGGTGGAAGTGTATTTAATTTGTTCTGGACTAACTCAAGACCTGTGCATATGCATGAGAAAGAAATATAGTTACTTCACTTGACTCTTTGTAACAAAGAAACATGACGCACCATTTACCTTAAACTGAAGTATTGAGGAAACGTTTGGCTCTCATCCCGGTTGACAAAAACTCTCGCAATATAACCATACTTCAAATTGATCCCTTGCATCTTTATAGCTCTGGAATAAGAATTAATCAATTTAAAGAATGAGATACAACATTTTCTTACCAATAAATCATCACTTAGCTATATGATGTAGGAAGGATTTCATAATTTTCCTTTTTACTCTTGGTTTTGATATTTTCCATTTTTTTTAGTTTTCTATTTTGTTTAAGATTTCCTATTCTATGTTTGAGATCCTTCTCTATATAAAGAGAGGCTCTAGGTTTTTGTAAAAAACAACTTATTTTTTAACTAAGCTTGAGACTTTTCTCTAAACGGGTGGATTTCCCGAGTTTACTCTTCAAGTTCTTGCTTGAGAACTTGAATTCATTCTAAGGTTTAGCGTTTGCTGACCTTAAGGATTTCCGACTGCTTCAAGTGGTATCAGAGCTGGTTTTCTCCTTCTCTTTTCGAAGCTTGAACAGCTATGGGTGATCAACCAGCAACCAAGGCCGACTTAGAGGGTTTCACGGAGGGTTTAAAGGAAGCAACCACAAGCCTCAACGCTGTAACTACTCAATTGGCGAATCTGGTAACAACGTTAACTAATCAGATTGCGGCTTTTCCCAATCAGGTTAATAACGACGGTTAAAGAGGTGGAGAAAGAGAACCACTTCAGGTTCAACAAGGTGGAAACAATTATGGTGTTATCCAGCCGATTCAGGTTCAACAAGGTGGAAACAATCATGGTGTCGTCCAACCAATTCGGGGTCAACAAGGCAGGAACAATCGTGGTATTGCTGCTGACAATTCCAGTTCGGAGGAGGAATCGGAAGGCGAAGCAGAAGATCAAGGGAATCAACAGAACAATCATGATTACCGAGTAAAGGATGATATTCCATTGTTCTATGGGACTATGGGAGTAGAGGAATTTCTCGACTGGCAAATCGATGTTGATCGATTCTTCGATGTTATGGGTGTCCCGGAGAATAAACAGGTTAAGATGGTGGCAATCAGATTGAAGAAGACTGCTGCTGTGTGGTGGGATAAATTAGTTATCCAAAGACAAAGACAGAGGAAGGGTCCCGTTAGAACATGGCGCCGAATGAAGCAGTTGATGCTGGAGCGGTTTCTACAGGAAGACTATGAACATATTCTCTACAAGATGTACATTGATTGTGCTCAAGGGAACAGAACCGTAACTGAGTATACCGCTGAGTTCTTACGCTTCTCTGAACGTAATGACTTAAGTGAAACCGAGAATCAGAAGGTGGCCAGGTACATCAGTGGTCTAAAAGGCTCTCTTCAAGGAAAGATGGGATTGCAAACCGTATGGACTGTGCAAGAGGCTTCTAGTCTAGCTTTGAAAGCAGAGTTGATGGAGAAATCATCTCTGGGGTTCTCAACATTCAGAATGCCCACGGTTCAGAACAATTTCGAACCGTTTGGGGAGAAAGAAAAGAGTGTAGTCAACATAGATTCCAACCCTAGCAACAAAGGAGCCACTAGTTCTAATACGGCTCAACAAAGTAAGACGCAGGCTCCGAAACAGAATAACCCTTATGCTAGACCGACTATTGACAAGTGTTTCCGTTGCCAATGGCAAGGTCACAAGTCGAATGTTTGTCCCAGTCGAAGAACAGTCGCATTGCTAGAAGAAGAGGAAGAAGATTTCGCTGAGAATGAGGAATATGAAGGGGTTGAGTTTGCTGAAGAGGAATCTGATGAGAGGATAAGTATTGTGCTTCAGCAAGTCTTGCTATCATCTAAAGAGGAGGGACAACGCAAGAATTTGTTTAGAACACATTGTTCTATTCAAAACAAAGTGTGTAATGTGATTGTAGATAACGGAAGTTCTGAGAATTTAGTTTCTCAAAAGCTGGTGGAATACTTGAAACTACCCACGACTCGTCATGAAAAGCCGTATGGTCTTGGTTGGGTAAAGAAAGGATCACAAGTGAAGGTAGCGAGACTTGCAAAGTCCCCTTATCTATAGGAAAATACTACAAAGAAGAGATAACTTGTGATGTTCTTGACATGGATGTTTGTCATATTCTTCTTGGGAGGCCCTGGCAGTATGATACGGACATCACCTATCGAGGACGAGACAATGTGATAATATTTACGTGGGGGACTCATAAAATTGCTATGGCCCCTGTTAAAGATTTTGGTAACAATGCAAAGGAAAAGAAGTCAAGTTTCTTGATCATGACGCAAGGTGACAAAGAGCTTGACGAAGCTGTTAAAGAAGCACGGTGTTTCTATCCCTTGGTGGTTAAAGGATTGTTGAGTGCCGTAACGGAGGAAACAACAATTCCGCGTGAAGTTATGGAAATTCTGGAAGACTTCAAGGAGTTAGTTGCAGAAGAGTTGCCTAACGATCTGCCTCCTATGCGGGATATTCAGCATCACATTGACCTGATTCCAGGGTCTAGTCTACCAAATCTTCCCCATTATCGTATGAGCCCTAAGGAGAACGAAATTTTAAGGGAGCAGATTGAGGATTTGTTGAGGAAAGGGTTTATCCGTGAGAGCATGAGCCCTTGTGCTGTACCGGTTCTTCTTGTTCCAAAGAAGGGCAACCAGTGGCGGATGTGTGTTGATAGTAGAGCCATCAACAAAATAACAATTAAATACCGGTTTCCTATCCCTCGATTGGAAGACATGCTTGATGAATTGACAGGTTCCAAGGTGTTTTCTAAAATAGATCTTCGAAGTGGGTATCGTCAAAATCGAATCAGGGCGGGAGATGAATGGAAAACTGCTTTTAAGAGCAAGGATGGATTGTACGAATGGATGGTGATGCCTTTCGGGTTATCAAACGCTCCTAGTACTTTTATGAGACTAATGAACCAAATTTTCCGTCTTTTCATTGGTTCCTTTGTGGTGGTTTACTTCGATGATATTTTGATCTACAGTAAAACCAAAGACGACCATTTGGAGCATCTAAAACAGGTTTTACGGGTCCTACAAGAAAACCAATTGTACATTAACCTAAAGAAATGTACATTCAGTACAAACAAGCTGCTATTTCTGGGATTTGTCGTTGGCGAGGAAGGTATTCAAGTAGACGAGGCCAAAGTGAGTGCAATAAAAGATTGGTCTGTCCCTAAATCAGTGACTGAGGTACGCAGCTTTCATGGTCTCGCTACTTTCTATAGGAGATTCGTCAAAGATTTTAGTACCATCACTGCTCCAATTACCGAGTGTTTGAAGAAAGGGAAGTTTCATTGGGGGCCCGAACAAGAGACGAGTTTTGCCTTAATTAAGGAGAAGCTTTGAACTGCACCCGTCTTAGCATTACCTGATTTTGATAAGGTGTTCCAAGTTGAGTGTGATGCTAGTGGAGTGGGAATAGGTGCTGTCTTATCACAAGAGAAACGACCGGTAGCTTTCTTTAGCGAAAAACTAAGTGAAGCTCGTCAAAAGTGGAGTACATATGATCAAGAATTCTATGCGGTGTTTCGAGCTTTAAGACAATGGGAGCACTACTTAGTTCAACGAGAGTTCATTCTTTTCACAGACCATCAAGCACTTAAGTTTCTTCACAGTCAAAAGGTGATAAACAAGATGCATGCTCGATGGGTAAGCTTCCTACAAAAGTTTCCTTTCATCATTCAGCATAAATCGGGAACTCATAACAAGGTGGCAGATGCTTTGAGTAGAAGAGCTTCCTTATTAACCACTTTAGCACAAGAGATCGTGGGTTTCGAGTTTTTGAAGGAGCTATATGAGCAGGATGCCGAGTTCAAGGAATTATGGGAAAAGTGTAGTGGGCAGCACCCTTCGGTAGATTTCCATATCCGAGAAGGCTATCTCTTTAAAAGAGATAGGCTATGCATTCCTTGTTCTTCTTTACGGGAGAAGTTGATTCGAGAATTGCATGGAGGGGGTCTTAGTGGTCATTTGGGACGGGACAAGACCATTGCGAGCTTAGAGGAAAGGTATTATTGGCCGCACCTTAGGAAGGATGCAGGTGCTATTGTTCGACGGTGCTATATCTGTTAAGTTTCTAAAGGCAGTCTCAGAATACAGGTCTTTACATGCCGTTACCTATTCATGAAGATATCTGGCAAGCGTTATCCATGGATTTTGTGTTGGGGTTGCTGAGGAGACAACGAGGCGTGGATTCCGTGTTTGTCGTTGTTGACAGATTCTCCAAAACGACGCACTTCATTGCTTGTAGAAAGACCGCAGACGCATCCAACATAGCCAAATTGTTCTTTCGCGAAGTAGTACGTCTCCATGGGGTTCCTAAATCTATAGTCTCGGACAGAGATACCAAGTTTCTCAGTCATTTCTAGATTACATTATGGAGAATGTTTGGAACGAGTTTAAAACGAAGCTCTACAGCTCATCCGCAGAGTGATGGACAAACCGAGGTAACAAACAGGACGCTGGGAAATATGATCAGAAGTGTTTGTGGGGATAAACCGAAGCAGTGGGATTTAGCTTTGCCACAGATTGAATTTGCTTACAACAGTGTTGTACATTCAGCAACAGGGAAATCACCATTTTCGTTGGTGTATACTTCCATCCTGAACCATGTGGTCGATTTGGTTCCGTTACCTAAAGCTCCTGGAGTTAGTGCATCAGCTGAGGCTATGGCCAAGGAGATTGTAGCAACTAAAGAAGCTGTCCGAGCTAAACTGGAAGCGACTGGACAGAAGAATAAAGATGCCGCAGACAAGCGTAGAAGACTCAAAGTTTTCAAAGAAGGAGATGAAGTGATGGTGTTTCTAAGGAAAGAACGGTTCCCAGTCGGTACATATCGCAAGCTGCAGCCTCGCAAATATGGTCCATTCAAGATTTTGTAGAAGTTAAATGACAATGCTTATGTGGTAGGGCTGACATGAACATCTCTAAGACGTTCAATGTCGCCGACATCTATGAGTATCATGCTGTTGGTGTTCTTTATCCAGAAGAGAACTCGGGGTCGAGTTCTTTGCTGGTGGAGGAGACTGATGTAGGAAGGATTTCATAATTTTCCTTTTTACTCTTGGTTTTGATATTTTCCATTTTTTTTAGTTTTCTATTTTGTTTAAGATTTCCTATTCTATGTTTGAGATCCTTCTCTATATAAAGAGAGGCTCTAGGTTTTTGTAAAAAACAACTTATTTTTTAACTAAGCTTGAGACTTTTCTCTAAACGGGTGGATTTCCCGAGTTTACTCTTCAAGTTCTTGCTTGAGAACTTGAATTCATTCTAAGGTTTAGCGTTTGCTGACATTAAGGATTTCCGACTGCGTCACTATCAAATATAATTATTTCTAATCTTAGGGAAACACTATGTCCGTTTTAAAACTTGTCTAGTAATCAAATACTTGTGATCTAAAGGTAACCTTTATGAGAGTTTTGATCAAAAAATTTTATCGTCTCCTCGATAGATCCAGCAGCAAGCTCACGTTAAGTTATATCCACCTTTAAATTACAGAATCATTAGACAATCAATTTTCGTGTTAACATACCTTTTTTTAGCCTGAAACTATAATATATTATATAGGCTAAGAACCTATGCATGGGGACAATGGACATGAGAAGAGAGAAAGAGTTACGTCACATAACTTGCCATTTGCACTTAGTCTTGGCTATTAAACGCCTTTGGAACTTTTGTTCTTATGAATATACCTGGCTCAATCTAAAAGTATTGTTCAACCATCACAAATAAAAGATGTAATTAAACGATTAACATATTAAAACTTATTATGTGAAAAAAAAAAGATTTTAAAACAGAATAAGAAAATAATAAATAAACGAAGTTTACCTTGAGTTACATCCTTCAATTTATCAGAGTCAAAATCCTGGAAACATTACACTAGCCCACTTCGTGAACCTATCACGTTATAGAAATCTCTTAGCTTTATAGAGAGGCTAAGATTTTCACACTGAAAATTAGAATGTGGAGAAGAGCATATGGTTGTGCGAAATAGTTCATCGAAGCGTAGTTAGAGCGAACCCAGCCAGCTGAAACGAGACCAACCTACAATACACAGATAGAACCACAACATTGAGTAAACAGAGCCCATTCAACAAGAACAACAACAAAGGAAAAGAAACACTCATACACTCTATATGAGATTTGAGGCTGAAAATTGATTAGATATATATAGAAACTGTTCAAAGCTATGCGTCATCACCATATCAAAGAATAAGTGGAAGACTTCAATTGAAAACTTCAGCTCCCATTGTTCATAATATCCTGTTGCCTAACAAGGCCAGATTCTTACTTGCTACTAAATCTTTATGGGCATCAATGACAACCACATAATTAATATCAATAGAATCTAAAAGTTACCCAAGCAACATTGATGATTTCAAGAACCTGAAAAAGAACAATGAGTGACAAATGGATCAAGGTTAATGCTATATACCTAGCAACCTTCATAAGAAGAGATCCAAGACAAAAGATGAATATCAGAACTCCAAGGCTGACAAGATGAACTATCTTTCCGGGACATCTAATCATATTGGGAACAATAAGCATTAATAAAATAATAATTTCTATCGTTTACCTAGAACATGATTAAGACAGAAAGCTTAATATGGCGCAGGTCAAAGATATGTTGCCTTCTTAATCTAGTGCACAACCATGGAGAATATACTCAAAGCAAAAAAAAAAAGAAGTTAGGCTGTTTATGATTGTAAATTGAACAGTTATCTTGAACATCAATTACATAAAATCACTTACACAACATCAGTCAACCACCAGTTAAAAGGAAGAACCTTAACAGGAAGTGATGAAGAAAGCTTTGGCTTGTGATCGGTGCTGGCACAAAAAGAAGGTGTTCCATTTTTAATATTTTTAATCGATACACCAATTTATGCTACAAAATAAAGATAGAAGCTGACAATAAAATTACCTCATCGCCATATTCAATTACCTGGCTCAAATGTAGTTTAAACTATCATAGATTTAAGACAAAAAATGATACAGAATACTACCTCTTTCTGCATACACGAAACCATTTTGGCAGTAGTCGCTTGATTGTTGAGAAACAATCTTACCAAAATATATATATGTATATATCTGAAAGTAAAATCTCACAGCAAGTTCTTGACATTGAATAGAATGTGCAGTTGTTCGGTTTATGCATGGCTTGTTCAATCTTTTGTTTAGATTTGTGTTTGAGTTCGTGTTCGTGAGGTTCTTTGTTCTGTATTTCGAATTTTCTATTTTTATTTGACTTTATGTTTTGTGTTTGAATGTGTGTTGTGTTCTGTTTTGTTGTGTTTGAGTGTTTGGTGTTCAAGTTTTGTGTTCTGTTTTGTTGTTGTTGTTTTGTGTATATGTGTGTGCGTGAGAGGGTAGAGAGAGAGAGAGAGATCAGACCTTAGAAACCTTCTTTGTTGTTATTGGCTTAAGATTGTTTCCACAGCTTTACTCTTTGCAACCATAATAATCCATTCCATTGAAACCTAATTATCAAGAAACCTTTATCACAAAGACGTTAACTAAAACAAAACAAAATTACAGCTAAGGAAGATATTTACGAGTCATCGTACAAAGTTTGGATCTTGATATATCACCTTAATCAATAATATATCAGTATAAAATAAGCCAAAATAGACATTCAAAAAAGAACATGTACAACAATCCAATGAAACATAATCACCTGAGTACTGAGAAACGTTTGGCTTTCTCATATTCCCAAGATTCTTCTAATACCATATTCTCAATATATTTGATCTCCAAATCACCTAAATCAGTAAGCACTCGTATTTTTGGCTCTTATTGCTCTGAAATGGAGATTTACTAAGCATTATTAGAGAACAATTAAGAAGATGAAATTCCCAAAACTTAGAATAACTACATGACGGTTTTGACAAGGAGACACATATCATCATCACTATAACTCAAAATACTAAAACTAGAGAAAATTAATCATCGCACATGAAATCACACCATTACCTTAAATTGCTAATTGGATCGATCGATCGTCGTCGCCGGAGCAAAACGTATCCGAGTCCGATCAATTAAAGAGACTCGATTTACGTGAGAAGGAATACAAATTGAAGAGAGATTGTGAGAGCCATTTCGAAATTCGAAATCAAAAATGAGAGAGAGGTTGAAGAATCAGAGAGAGTTTCTTGGTGGTTATGTGAGAGACATTTCGAATTTTGAAATCAAAATGAAAGGCTCCTTATTTTACCCATTAGCCTAATTACTAAAACACCCCTTCGACTAAAAGTTTAGAAAACATTTAGATTTTGAATTACTAAACTACCCCTGTTTAATTTCTTGGATCTAATTTTATAACAGACGAAGGGCTTCGAGAAGGTTTGGGATTAGGTGGTTCATCTTAGATTCTTAGTTATGATTTATATTTTGGGCCGACGACTTATATCCACAAAGGATGATCAATATAAGAATCAAACCACCCGAAGTTTGATCATCTGTCCAAATACATATCACCTAACTTACATATTTTTTCCATCCATTTTGCAACTTACATCATATTTCCACATAATTCTGTGTTTATTCGGTTCAATCAATTAACCAATTTACGAAACCGATTTAATACCCGATTTCAAACCCGATTAAAACTAGACCCGATTAAAACCCGACCCGACCCGACAAACCCAGATTCCCGATTCCGATTACCGATTCCGATTTTCGATTCTGATTCCGATTTCCGATCTCGATTTCCGATTTCAACCCGATTTCCGATTTCAACCCGATTCCCGATTCCGATTACAACCCTAATCTTTAACAACTGATTCCCGATTCCGATTTAACAACTGATTCAATACAAAATGATAATGTCTGAAAATCTGAAAATCTAGTAAATGCATTCAATACAAAATGTCTGAAAATTTGAAAATTACATTCATTCAATAAGTGGAACATGGTTCAGTAGAATACATAAGCTAAGTGGAACATGGTTACATAAGCTTGATTAAGTAGAAGAAGCTTGAAAAACAGATACAGCAAAGCTTCTTCTACAGACCAAAAAACAGACCCAACCACAGCCAAAAACATACCAAATCCGATTAATCTGATCACAGTCTACTAAAAACAGACCAATCTACAAACCAAAACCAGCTAAGGTTCATCTAATATCAATCTAACCTTATTGAGTTGACTGTGTGAGAGTTACATGTGAAGGTTCACATTGAGTTCCTTGTTGAGCTTCAGGTACCTATAAAAACAGACACATAGTACAAGGTAACTAACAAGCAACAAAAGGCTAAACTAATGAAACACATAATAAGCAATTGCCTTACTTGATTCTTCTTCCTATGTTTCTTGGCATTATGACCAGCCACACCACATATCCCACAGTGCATCACCCTTTTCAACATTTTTGGTTGCTTCTTCAAGGGGGACTCATTCCTGCCCTTCTTTCTTTTGACCTTTTTTGTCTTCTTTTTCCTTTCAGGTTGTGGAGGCTCAGGGGCAGGATGCACATCAGCACCAGATCCAGTAGGCCAAAACCTTGCACCCCTTAATGGCACTAGACCCTCAGTGTAGTTACTTTTCCATTTTGCTGTCCTAAACCAGTGGCATACATAGTCTTCAGCCTTAAGTTTTAACTTAAGTATCACACCATATGCATGCTGACAAGGTATCCATGTAACATACCACTTCCTGCAGCTGCAACTCATCTGGTCCAAACAAACACGATATGAACATCCAGACAAGATCACTTCAAACATCCTGTTCGTGCTTTTATGAACCCTACACTCTACAGCTTCTGCATGTTCTAGTGCAAGGAAGGCTTCAACATACGGTGTACACAATCCTTTGTGATCATGAGATCTAGCACTTTTTTTGGCAATCCTGACCATTGCAAGTCGAGCAATCATCTCCAACATAGGCACCAGTAACTTCTCCATTGATTTAAATATGGAGATGTTGAAGGATTATGTTGAATTGTTCTCAACATCCTCAACATAGTTCCCAAGCTTGAAGAAAGCTCTACACCAGGTCTTAGGATTCGTCTTCAATACATCCTCATAAACCCTTGTATCATAATCCAAAACCCTCTTCAAATTTTCTCTGTACTCTGCCTCATTGTAGCTCCATGCTAGATTCCATATAAAAGGCTTCATTTGAGTCTTCTTACCATGATTTGCCTTTAGATTAGCATAGATGTGTCTGACACACATCCTATGCTCAATCTTAGGCAGTTCAAGCTCCACAGCTCTGATCAAACCCTGATTATCATATCATATGTTAGACAAAACCATAAAAAAAAAAAAAAAAAAATAAAAAAAAAAAAAAAAAATAAAAAAAAAACATACCTTCTGACAATAGGAGACCAAAATATATCCTTCACCATCTTCTAATCCCAAGTCAACCTTGATCTTGTTCACAAACTACAACCAGTTAGCTCCATTCTCCACTTGCACCACACCCCATGCCACTGGATATATGGCATTGTCTCCATCTCTCCCTAAGGCTACCAATAACTGACCTTTAGTTTTTCCCCTTAAGAAACATCCATCTACTCCTAACATTGGCCTACATGACTCCTTCCATGTCCTTCTAATCATGTCAAAACACACATAAAACCTATTGAAGATATCCAAACCTTCCTCATTAGTCATTGTATCAATCTCCACTGAGGATCCTGGATTTGATACCTCTATCTCAGCACCAAAATCCCTAAGCCTTGTGAACTGCTGATCATACTCTCTATCTATCCACTTCAAAGCTTTTTGTCTAGCTTTCTGACATTGCGGCCTTGACAAACTAATCTTCCATTTCTCAAACATAAGTTCTTCTATCTTCATTGGCATGTAGTAATCTGGAGCTTCATGGATCTTATCAACGAAAAGTCTAGCAATTATAGGCACTTTAATCATCTCACAAACCCCATTAGGCGTACAGCTATGCACATTCTTCAATACCTTAACTTGCCACTTAGAAGTCTTAGCATGCATCGAACAATAGACCCGTCAGCTACAACCTTCTCCTACACAACAATACCCTATCTTCCTTTTATCATACCTGTACTGCTTGATGTTCCGACCAGAGTGAAGAGCATTGTCGAGGACTGTTTCTTTAAAAGCGATTTTGTTGAAAAAGACTTGCCCAATGTATAAATGCCCATTCTTGCGATTGAAATTGTTGCCATCTCTCCTGTGAACCTCTTCTTCTTCATCGCTTTCACTATCGGGATATACATTGTGTCGAATCGGAGGTTCGTCAACAAACTCCGCCATGGCTACATCGAGGTTGTACTCATTTCGAGCAGCCTGGTCCTCCAAGTCTTCATCGTCAGGTTCATCGTCAATTGGAATATGGTTCACTGGAACTAACGCCATGAGAAAGAATCTGGGTTAGCTCGATTTGAATTCGAAAATTAGGGTTCTATAGATTGGGGATTTCGAAAATTAGGGTTCTTCGATTTGGGGATTTTGAGCTAAGTCGGGTTACTAGGTATAGTTTAATTAGGTTAATATCGGTTTAGGGTGTGAGTTAAACGTAATTGGTCGGGTTTTATGAGCCGTTTAACGATTGAACCGAATAAACCCAGAATTATGTGGAAATAGGATGTAAGTTGCAAAATGGGTGGGAAAAGGATGTAAGTTGGGTGATATGTGTATTTGGGCAGAGGGTCATACTTCGGGTGGTTTGGTTCTTATATTGATCATCCTGTGTGGATATAAGTCGTCGGCCCTTATATTTTATTATTCATATTGATTAGCTGGTTTCTATTGAGAAATAGGCAAATATTCACAACAGTATTCCCTACATAAAACCATTTAAGTCATCAGATATAATTAGCTTCAATTCCAGTAGAAAGCATAAATGCAAATATAACATTACATAAACGATAAGTCTTGTTTCAAACTATACAATGTATGCTTGAGATTTGGACTAAGATACGCATGGTATAAAACTTGATCTTGAATCAGGAATAACATCAGTCCTTGAACAAATATGCTAGTTAGATGTAAGAAAAATGAGAAATTTATTTAAAAGAAAGTTGTACAGTGAAGGATAATTTAAGGGAAAAAGGTCATAATAACCCTGACCTTTACCCTTTCAGCAATTCGGAGCATGTACTCCCGAGTTTTTAAAAACAAACACGAACTTAAGGTTGACTTCCGTTTTAATCACAAACTTTACGTTGACTGAGTTATAAGAGGCACGTCGTTAAGTCAACTGACGGACCAAATTAACGGAGTTAAGTCAACGTTAACAGATTCCGTTAAACTATTATCTTTTTAATTTAAACATAAACTTTCAGTTGACTTTCATTTAAATCATAAATTTTGAGTTGACCGAGCCGTTTGAGGCACATCGTTTAAGGTTATTTAAAAAACGCAAATTTGGGCTTCAAACCCCTTACGTTTGACACAAAACAATCACGATTTAACCACTTGAGCCGTAGTGTTTTATTGATATTTTTATACAAACACACATATATATAACCTTATATAAATATTAAACTAAAAAAATATTATATATGTATATAACTTATAATTATATATAAGTATATAACTTATATATATGTATATAACTTATATATAAGGTTATACTTTAAAAATAAATATAAAGTTATATATATACAAAAATATTCAAAATAAGCAAAATATCTCATATACATTATGACCTCATAATTATAACTTTATAATCACGTTATTTTAGATTATTTTTTTAAACGCAATAATGAGATTCGAACTCCTAATATTTAAGACAAAACAGTCACAAACTAAACTATAAAATTTAGTATGTTTTTGGGCCTTTTCTAAAAAAAATATGGGATTCAAACCCTTCACATTTGAGACAAAACAGTTACAAACTAAATTATATAGTTTATCAAATTTTTTAATTATTTTGATATTTAAATTTTTATAATTTAGGCCTTTATATTTTGTTTTTAAACGCAATATGAGATTCAAATCTTTCACATTTGAGAAAAAACAATCACGAACTAAATTATAAAGCTAAAATTATAAGGTTATAATGTATATGAGATATTTTATTTTTTTGGGTATTTTTGTATATATATAACTTTATATATTTATTTTTAAAGTATAAACTTATATATAATTATAAGTTATATACATATATAATGTTTTTTTAGTTTTAATATTTATATAAGGTTATATATATGTGTGTTAATAAAACACTACGGCTCATGTGGTTAAATCGTGATTATTTTGTGACAAAGGTGAAAGATTTGAATCCTAAATTTGCGTTTTTCAAATAACCTAAAACGACGTGCCTCAAATGGCTCGGTCAACTCAAAGTTTATGATTTAAATGAAAGTCAACTGAAAGTTTATGTTTAAATTAAAAAGACAATAATTTAACGGAATCTGTTAACGTTGACTTAACTCCGTTAATTTGGTCCGTCAGTTGACTTAACGACGTGCCTCTTATGACACAGTAAACGCAAAGTTTGTGATTAAAACGGAAGTCAACCTTAAGTTCGTGTTTGTTTTTTAAAACTCGGAAGTACATGCTCCGAATGGCCGAAATGGTAAAGGTTATAGTTATTATGACCTTTTTCCCGATAATTTAATGATAAGTAAAGAAACAAATGAATACTCAAGATTGCACGGCGAGCTTCTGAAGATGCTCAAAGAAGACTTGAAGGCTCACGTCGTCTGTGAATATTACATCTGACCCTGTAGACATCTCGTTTGCATTGTTGTATGTCGCTGATGGATTCAGCCTCGCTAATAGAAACCTTGCCTGCATTTTCCCATTTAAATCCAGTGAGATGCACCACAAACAAAAATTGAATCTGACAATTATATGAAAACAAATAGCGAAGATAAATTACCTGCGAGCCATGCTGATCACAGACAACTAATCTTGGGACAGGGAAGCGCTCACGGACTATCATCTGGGAATCCTCTTGAGGAGCTTGCAATAACTCCGCAAAAGCCTATCACAAAAATCGTAATAGTCAATGGAAGATTATTTATACATAATCATTCAACCACAATGAGATGGTTCTGCATCTATTACAAACAGCTAGTTATTAGTACCTGGTGTTCAGGCTGATGATGATAACCCATGTTTCGCCATTGTGCTATAGTCATTCCATGGAAGACAACAACACTAAAATATGCATCTAATAAAAGAATCCGATCGGCTGCAATGGAAGCCACATCTAGCAAAGCTGGTTCTGGTGGTGAACTGAATGAATACATTGTCAACGACGGTTGGATCATGACAGTTGCATTCGATATATTCTCCCGGTTTAACAACATGCTGAAGTATGCGGTTTCATCAGGGCTATTGTTAAATACCTGCCACCATCCCAACCCCGCAAAAGCAAACATGATACTAAGCTAATGATATGATGTAAACAAAACCATGAAATGTAAAACCAGTGGTACCTGAACAAACTGTGATCGCCGCAGATTAAATATAAATTGAGGAAATAACGAAAAATAGGGATTCAGCGTTAAAGAGGTTGGATCATCCTTTCTATAGTCTCCAAACTTTGAACAAAGACGAATGAGATTCCGATCTAACCACCGAGTAGCATCAAATCCCTCCTGTCAAAAAAATATGATGTTTTGTTTAAGTAGACATGACTTACTGATAAGCCTTAGATAACTAGTCCCTGCAGTAGTTTCCAAGGAACAAGTTGGATCATCCTAATTCATATTACTATTATACAGCTGTGTGAACAATAAACTTTCAATGTCTTTTGTATAAATAGATGAGCATTTGACCTTCTAGGGATTGCTGGTGAGTATTTATCCCAAGGAAAGACACATATTTGAAAACATTGCCAGCATTAAGAGCTTACTCCCCCACAAAAATATAATATAGCAACTACCAAACTGAAGCTGTCTACTGTGACGTACCTCTGACTCCATTTTCAAAGAAGCTAATCTGGCCATGACCACAGCAGCAGTTTCTTGATCAAAGCCTTGCACAAGTTCCTGAAAAGTACATAACCACCGGTAAAATATAATGTTAGCTCACTCAGAAGCTTTTAGGGTATAAGAAATCATGCATTGCATTTTTGATGGTTATCTGCATAATCCTTGCATCAAAATACATACAAGATGTCAAAACCATAATAATTCTGACAAACATTAGTTGTAGGCTTGTATGGGACATACACAATTATGATGCACGTACCAGCCTATCCATTTTCAACTCTGAGAAACATAATTGTGTATGTCCCATACAAGCCTACAACTAATATTTGTCAGAAGCTTTGCTTATTATTCCATATAAATTAGCTTTGATGATACATTGGTGTGATGGATTGTTTCTGATTAGCCACAAGGATAGGCAAAATATATGACTAATAGTAATGACAAGAATGCAAGAGCTAAGACTTACTGCCTAACAGTAGTAAAGGTGAGAGTATAAGTAATGGAAATCTGTGGTAGTAGATTATATAGCACTAATATGAAAATTGTACGTCTACGAGTCAAAGAAAGAGTGAGATGCGAAGCATGTTTTAGTCCTAACGGTGATACTAAGAGTATCAGAAAAGATCAATTATATAAAGCAAATCCCCAAAGAGCTGGCGTACTCTTTATTATGGATTCAGAGAATATGTCATGATGAAGAAAAACTAAAATTGCTGATCTGTTGAAAATAAAGTCATAAATTTATGCATAAAGCAAAACCAGGACGAACCTCTGAACTCACAGCAGTGTCTATCCACTGTCTGCATACAGTAGTAACCCGGAGCAATGTTTGACCTTCAGGGTTTTGGTAACTGCAATCAAGTAAACAACAGTAAATATGATACTTCTGACAATGAATCCCACAATGTAATGCAGACCACAATGTAATGCAGAAAGGAAGGGGTTATGAGAAACAAAAAAAAAAACAGAGAAATACAAGACTGAAACACTGCCCAAAGTACCTTGTGAGAAACTGCAAATAAAACTGTGAATTCGCAGCTCCAGGAGTATTTGACCCGCTTGAAGATATGTCAAAAAATACCGTCAAACAAGTACTTTTATCAAGGCCACACAACCTCCAAACACAAGTATTCCCCTCTCCGATAACCGTGTCAGCAACACTAGCACTTTTCTGGAAGGATCCATATAAAAGAAAAATTTAATTTAATTGAGAAGAGATGGCTTTGTTCATCTCACAACATTATCAATGCATTTTCGAGAGAAGTGGATCTTCAAGGACTCCATAACCTTCTCTAATGATGAGCATGGCCCAATAGCCCCTTGGATTTTGATGTCCTGTGAACAACAGATCTCAAGCGTCCCACTAGATATAAACGATTGAAGGTCAGTTTTATATTGAAGTACGCACATAATTTTATTTCTTACATACAAGCTTGAAGGGTATGATACTTAAAAAAAAAAAAGGTTATTGCATTGCTAAAATGTTCTTTATCATGTAATAATATACCAAAGAGAGTGATGCATCAGCAAAGTAAATCTTACTTAAAGCAGAGGCCAAGAGCCTGATCGCCATCTTCAAATACCCGCTTGAAGGAATCTCTGAATACGGAATGGCCAAAACTTTCAGACAGAACAACAAGGCCACCAGTTTTTTCAACTGCAACTTTCATCTCAGCAACCCCAACCTAACTATATCCAAAATGCAACAGCGGAAATAATTAAAATTACATATCCAATTATAGTTATCAGAAATGACAGCACAATAATATACAACAAGCAATGCCTTATGTTGACTAAAGATAACAACTATTGGAAGAAACACTGTAGAGAAAAACATCATAAAAAACAGGAAAATGAGGGGGTTTGACGATTATGGCCTGGGTTTCCTGTAGTAATGTGATCTGGGGATCTCGAGGAAAGATTTCAAAAGTTCCAGCCAGGCTTGCTCTAAATATCAATCTTGTATCTTTTCTCGAAAGATCCGAAACCTCTTTACAAAGACTATATCTTTGCATAGAAGCTCTTTAGCTTTACGAAGATTATAAATACAGTGCCAAGGCAACATCTTCAGGATTAGGTAAAACTGATAACAGAGGCTAGTTAACAAAATTGAGGACAAGTGAGAGTCTGCACATTTTTTTTGTTTATATTGACCATGTTAGGTTTGAAAAACAATTTAGTAAATCCCATTGCAAATTCAAGGCCACACTTTCAGAGACAAGAATAAAAGATGAATTTATTTTATAGACTTCCAGCTAAAAAAAAATATACAAAACAGTATTACAGAAAAG
This sequence comes from Crucihimalaya himalaica, assembly GCA_004349715.1. Lineage (NCBI taxonomy): Eukaryota > Viridiplantae > Streptophyta > Magnoliopsida > Brassicales > Brassicaceae > Crucihimalaya > Crucihimalaya himalaica. The sequence continues at coordinate 42,039 of SMJT01000156.1, forward strand.
ATTTAGAATCCAGGCCTTGCAACTAATGCAAACTGCACATTCAAACTTGAAGAACTAATTCAGAGCTTTGTGCACCAACGATTTATAATCATGTCACAGTAATACCTGATCAAGTGCAGAAGCAAAAAGGTCTAGCACATGACCCTGGGTGACTAATTGCTTTGCGATGCTATCATAAAACTTGACAGCCTTCTTATAGTAAGGAGCGGCATCTTTATCTAAATCTTTGTGAGAACGCACAGGATCCGATAACTCTTTTGAGACAATCTGTACAAAAGGGATTAGAAAGAAGAATTTTACCAAGATTGGTCACAAACTTGCTTCATACACATGGTGTGATGAATGTTCACAGTGCCAACAATCATCAACAGGCACTTACCGTTCCAGGGCCTCCTGTACATGGACCTCCGATCAAAGCTACAATTCTAGCCCCAGTTCCAGGCAAACAAGCTCCAAGCAATCCTGCAGCTACACTCAATGCCACGCCTGTGCATCGTTGGGAACGATGACCTGGCGGAACAGGCCACTGATCACTTTGTAGCTCATCCAAAAGCTGCGTACCAAACATCATTCACACAAAGATGGAAGAATCAGATGAAAAAAAATTCGACTTGACAATTAATACGAGCTAAATAATAAAGAACTTAAAACAAATGTAGTCACCGAGTTGAGTGTGAATTCGCAATCCGAGGCAGGTAGCAAGAATCTATTCAAACCAGAACTCAGGGCACCATTTTGAGCTCCTTTAGGATATCCAGAAATGGGACCTCCTCTCCTTGAAGAAGCTCCAAGCCCCAACTGATCCAAAATCTGATCTTTAGAAATTTCTTTGTCTCCTTTAAAAATAAAAACCTTAGACATCTCAGAGAATCCCAATTCATGGACATGAGCCTGCGTACCAAACGACACAAATCCAACCATAGCATTCTCCGGAAGCAAACCAATCGCCTGTTTAAGCGCCGATTTAGCAAAATCGAATTCCTCTTCAATCATACAAGTATCAAGAACAAACACAAACACCGGCGGAGCCACCGCTTGCGACGGAAGTTCCCCATTCCTAGGATCAAATTGACCAGCATTGGTAGCAACAGGCGGAGGAAGGGTGTATTCAACAGTAGTATACTGAGGATAAAGCTCACCAGGAAGATTAGTCTCAGAGATCACATGATAATGAGGCGGGAAATGATTACGCTGATAGCAAAAGGGACAGATCCATATCTTAGCAATGAAATCGACTTGTGCGTAGGCGTTTAACGCCGCGGAACATGTCCGGCATCGGAGCGGAGCGTAAGGAAGGGTAGGGATATCGGAATGTCGCCGGATCGGAGAAATGCAGGCGGCGAGTGGGATCACACATTTGCTAGCTTCAACTTTAGAGCGAGGCCAAACGTTCCATGTCATACGAACTCCATCAATTCCTTCTAGATCTATGTTTGCTGTCTCTGCCATTGCTGCAAATTCAGATCAGATCAGAGACTTCGAGTTTCTTTTTAGACGAAAACTGAAAAATCTTTGGCGTTTTTGTTTAGTAACTCGAACGTTAAGGACGAAAAAAAAAATCCAATTTTGATTGGGTATCAAATATTTCTATTCTTTTTTGGGGGTCTCTATTTCATTTTTCGTAATAAATATAAAGAAAAATCCCATAAAAAACCTCCAAGTTGCAAATGATTCTCAACTTAAACCTCCAACTTTTTTTGTTCTCAGTTAAAACTTTGAACTATTGAATTTTCTCAGAAAAAACTTTCAACTCTTAATATTTGTGCCCGAGGTTAAGTTGACTAACGGTCAACGATGAACAGTAACGTTGACCGTTAGTCAACTTTTTTTTTTTTTTTTTAACAACTTATCATTTTGATTAATTAGTGTAAGTAGGGTAAAAATATTTAGCTAGTCATGACGGTGGTAAAACATAGGTCGTAAGCAAATTTTGAGTGAAGCGAGTTATGCGTGTGCGGGTCGCGATATCTGAAAAAGAAGGTTATATAAACCCGCATCACTATTAAAACAAAATTCGGCCCAAGTCAATCGAAAACATTAAAATCCTGCCCAAAATCTTGTTTTTATTTAATATAATAAAATAGAAAAAAAAATTAATTTTTTTGTAGTTTTCTTTCTCTAATAAAACAACAACTCTAACTTAATTTGGACCATAAGTCTATTATATATAAAAAAAAATTATATTAATTTTTTTTAATTATGTTTTAACTCCAATAGCGGATAACCCGCTTTACTGAAAATTTGTTTACAACCTAAATATTTGTAGCGGATAACCCGTCATGGCTAGCAAAATATTTGTACCTTACTTACATTAATTAATCAAAATGATAAGTTAATAAGAGGTCAACTGACCTCACATCCTTCCATCTAGGTCCGCAATTGGCTGCACATCTGCTGTAACGGTGAAAAATGTAAGGATTTTCTAATTAGACTAGATTTAATGTTTTCGGCTAACTTGGGCCGATTTTTTTTTTAAATTAGTTATGCGGGTTTATATAACCCCCTTTTTCAGATATCGCGACCAACATCCGCAATGCTTTCTCCACAACCCGCACCCGTATAATCCGTTTTACTCAAAATTTGTTTACGACCTCTGTTTTACCACCGTCATAACTAGCTAAATATTTTTACCCTACTTACACTAATCAATCAAAATGATAAGTTGTTAAAAAAAAAAAAAAGAGTTGACTAACGGTCAACGTTACTGTTCATCGTTGACCGTTAGTCAACTTAACCTCGGGCACAAATATTAAGAGTTGAAGGTTTTTTCTGGAAAAATTCAATAGTTCAAGGTTTTAACTGAGAACAAAAAAAGTTGGAGGTTTAAGTTGGGAATCATTTGCAACTTGGAGATTTTTTATGGGATTTTCCCTAAATATAATAAAGTATTTTGTTAGACAATATTGTGTGTGAAAAAATAAATGTGGTCTCCGTAGGGTTGTGTTAGGGAGAGAGATTTCATTGCGATTAGTTATTGGATTTCATGCTTCATTTGAGAAGATCCTCTTTTCTTGAGTATGTGTATGACATGTAACACTAGGAGATAACCGAATTTATCGATTATAACATCGGTGAGCCTTTGCTTGATTGCTTCCAAAAATATTGTGTCAACTTCTTCTGATTTTACTAGGATTATGTGAACCATGAGCGAGTCACGCATGCTTTTGATGAAGTCGATAAAACAGAAAAATCAAGAATCTAATGCCAACTTGGAGACAATCCTATGGAGCTCTGCTATATCGGAACGCGAGAGAATGTCATCAAGCTCAGCCATTAGCTCGTGCAAGCGAGTGTCATGTGTGGTTTTTTGTGTCAAATCAAAGCTTAAACACATATTGGATTTAAATCGTTTTCGCAGAAAGCGTTATCTGCGATTAGGTCAAAGAAGTAACATTTGAAGAGATCTTCAGTTATTGTTATGACTCGTTTGAGTATGAAGCAACCAAATACATCATACGCTAAGACAAGCGTCTCACTGAGCGTAACATGGCAAAATTATTTTTATTTAAATGTATGATGCAAACGTCTAGGACTCGTGACACTATATTGTAGTTGTGACTCTGATTCATAATGTCGGTGAATCTGGCTATAATAACGTTTTGTGTTGATCGTGTTTGATAATCGTAGCATTCTTTAGATGCGGTTCGACACTCAAACCTACTCTGTCTTTTATTATACTGACGAAGAGATCCAGATTTGACGTTAGTATCTTCACAAACTTATGAAACTCGTCGGATCTCAAGATGGTCTTAAAAAACTTGGCAGTGGAGACCAGTCCGGCTAGAATAATTAAAAGCAGAACAAGTAAGGGTTTTAGGCATCGACTTTTATAAATTATTTTAGGGTATTATTTTCAAAAAAAATCTTTAATCTAATGGATTAGTACATGGAAAAATTTCCTTATTAATTATAGGTTTCAATTCCGACGTATAGGTTTTTGGATTTTCTTTGTGGCGGAAGGCTGTCAACGTACGTAGGTTTCCATAGTTGGATGGAAACAAGTTTTTTTGTTCCTTTGTGTGGGTGTGTTTTTAGAACGTTGATTGTTGGATCGGTAATGATCTACTGATCTATATACTTAGAGCATGATCAATGGTAGAACCCCTAATGGGGTTCTTAAGCAATATTTAATAATATAATTTTAGTTAAGAACTTGTGTTAAGATACTTTGGTTTTTTGGGTTCCAATGGTAGAACCTCATTAGAGGTTCTTAAATTTTTTTTTTTGTGTCAAGATCATAACCTCCAATCCCTAAGACAAAATCTCCAAATTTGGTGTGTTTGATGGGTGCCATACAGTTGATTTGCTATTGATTTTAAAACCAATTAAAGAAGAAGTGTCGTTGAAAAATACATCTTCATTCTAGTTGGAAAAGTGAGCTCATGAGCAAAGAAGTTTCTTACCTTGATTTTTTTAGTTAAGTGCTCCAACTCAGGCTCAGATACCAAATCAATCTGCCATAAAAATATGGGAAAGTACTTAACGACCTACAAGTTGATTCCTCATAATCGTGGATGTCATATCGTTGGAGAAACATTTCCTCATAAATTGTATCAAGTGACAGCTCAAATGGATTATAATAGAGAAATGCATCACATAACTGGACTCTTAAAGGAAGATAACAAGAAACCTTATTCAAAATTATACGATCTACATAAGCAATTTGTTCAACTGCCTCATTCACAACAAATCTTGGTTTCACTTCATTCAAATGCCGCATGGCATGTTTGGGGTCAACAAGCGTAACAACGCCATCTAACTTAATATATCTCGGAAGCAATTCATCACTGCAAAATGTTTCAATGACAGGACCAGGTTTGGCAAGCCCTGGTAAATATCACAAAAGAAAACACAATCTCACAAACAGACCAACAAAAACTAAAGAAACTAACTTCTGTGAACTCGCATTACAAAACAGATACCTGTAGTTTCAATGACAGTATGGTCAAATCTGTCTCTTTTATTCTTAACCAACTCAAGAAGCATTTTGACTAAATCTCCATGAACGGTACATCATAAGCAACCATTATTCACCATGATGATATCATCAGAGGAAGAAGAGTGTTTCGCAACCAGAGATCCATCGTTATCAACCTCCCCAAACTGTTATTATATGATATACAAATCTGAATGTTAATTATCTCATCTGCAACATAAAATCAAATATTGTACACTGGGGAAAGAAATTGACAATCACACCTTATTTTCTATGACACCTATACGCTTCCCATGATTTGAAGTCAAAATATGATTAAGGAGAGTTGTCTGCAGATACATATATATCAGAAATCGTAGCAAGAGGAATCTGAGCTAAGTACTAACATGATTCTTATCAACTGGTGTGATATATTCAAGAATCAGTGAAAGAGACCTGTAGTAGTTGGACACAGAATGGTGCCTTAAGCAAATGGTTCATTTGTTTTGAGACCTGAAATAAAAGAAGGAACCATACAACTAAACAATCACTAATAATGGTTCTAGGAATGAGGATCTGAAGAATTTGATTGATTTCCCAAACTTCTATCTGAATCTGCAGGTGTTAAATAATTGAAATAATATATGCTAGTAAAATCTAATCCAAAACAAGTCAGAATTGATGGTATTTGAGAACATACCATCATCTACATCCATATTGAGGCCTCCTGAGTTGATTTCTTCCATTAGCTGGAAATTGTTAAGAAAAGGAATTACAATTTTACAACCTGAACACAAACACGACTTGAAAACCAGACGACATTACTTTAAGAATTTAAGCTCACATCCATATATTAAACTAAGTACTAACATAATTCTTATCAACTGGTGTGATATATTCAAGAATCAGTGAAAGAGACCTGTTTTCGGATGGACACAGAATGGTGCCTTAAGCAAATGGTTCATTTGTTTTGAGACCTGAAATAAAAGAAGGAACCATACAACTAAACAGTCACTAAAACAGTCTCCAAACATTCTCTAGATATAACTAAGCATTGTAATTGTTACCAAGAGTACCCACCAGTTTCCAACAGAAACCTGCAACTCAATCACTATATCAACAGGTTCAGTTTTGATCCAGGGACATCATTCATTCAAAAACACATCAAACATAATTCATTCAAAAACACATCAAAGTTCATACAACAAAACACATCAAAAGACATATAAAGACATCAGAACACATAAAAAAAGACAGCAAAAAACACATCAAACACAATAAAACACATCAAAACATAATGCTAAAGGGAGTTTAAGTTTATGACAACATGTCATTAATTAGCTTGTTCTTCAGAGCCATTTCTATATCAGAAAGTGGCTCTGTTTTTGCAAGGAGACTATCAAGCAATTTGTTTTTAGAAAGCCTCTCTTTCATTTCCAAATCCTTCTGTTTTATCTCCCACATGCTCTGAAACTCCTGCAGTGCATTTTCTTCACTGGTTGTCTTGTTCTCAGCCCTTCTACCGATTGCCTTTGAGGCCTTAACACCCGGAGGATGAGCCATTGCTACATCCTCTCCATCTCTTACCGGTTGGGAGCTTGAAGACCGTGCAGAACACTCCTCAGCCTTCCTTTTTTTCGACCTTCCACCATCTATAGCAGAAAAAGCATAACACCATTTCTGGTCATGTCGAAGCTCCCTCCATGCATGCTCTAGGGTGAACTTAATCTGGTAGTCATTGAAGAAGAATTCATGAGCTGCTTTAATAATGTCATTCTCATTCTGGCCACTAGATTTCTGTTTCATTGCAGCCTCATAGCATCCCACGAACTTGCATACTTGGTCATTCAACCTCCCCCACCTTTGTTTACAGTGAGAGGCCTCTCTTTTTTGCATACCAACCAGCTGTGGACTTGCGTTAAAATATGCTTGAATGCGTTTCCAAAATGCCACTGCTTTTTGCTTATTCCCAATGACTGGATCTTTGTTGGTGTTCAACCACGCACTGATGAGCACCACATCTTCTTTGGGGGTCCATTTCCGTCTTTCTTTACGCTCCTCAACACCTAAACTTGGATCATCAGTGTGTTGGCTACTAAATAGAGGCACTTCAGACGAGAAAATTACTAAAACTATAACAATCTTTTTCACCTGTTAGTTTTAACGAAGAAAGAACCAGCATCAGTGTGATAATGGGTAGCAAGGTTTATAAATCCACCACCAACTGAACTAATCTTTTTGATTTATCATCTGCCTCAGCCACAATCTCACATGTTGGTCCTGACATATAATAACAACAATAAAAAGTTGTCACAACTGAACTAATGTTGTCATAGACTAATCTCAGCCACAACTGAACTAATGTTGTCATAGACTAATCTTTTTGATTTTGCGATATTCCCGCTCCAGAGATCACCATGTAACAAGCACGGTTCTATGACAACATTCTCAAAGAGAGATGCATGTTCTGTATTAGTCTATGACCTATCCAGATATTTTCTCAAATGTTACAAAACCAATATCTCCTTGCAAAGTTAATAATGACAGAGAAGAGAAAGAGAAACCTTTCTGATAAATTGCAGAATCACCATACTGATCCCTAGCTAACTTTAGCTGGTAACCCAATCTCTTCTCACCATAAAATTCAATCCAGTCCGATGACCAAGTATTGATCAGCGGGGTACTAAAATGGGAACATTGCAATGCTACGTTTGTAAGAAGACAGAAACTCAAACAAAGGGAACTAAGATTTGAAAATGGGATTCATTCCACCTGCCAATAGTGTTGTCAACCTCAAATCCGAAGCCTTTCGAAGATTTCCCGGCTTTATGCATCTCAGCGAGCTTCCTTCCTAATGCAGCCTGATGACTAATAACCATGAACCCATGAGATTAAAGTTCTTAACATTGGCTCATAGTTTAGATTCATCACTATCACCTGGTAGCCTCTTGATCCTCCAAAATCTATAAATTCCATGATGATATAAGATCCACCTGTTGGCAATGCCCCAACCTGTAAACAATTTTAAACAATAATCTTTGAATAGAGATATAAGTAAAGACATGTATATCTACGCCAAGGAAAAGAAAGAGAGTGACAAGAATACACACACAGAAAAATCGATTCAGAGTTGAGATTCATAGTTTTTCATGACTCACTCGTGGTCCTTAAATCATTCAAAAATCGCTTGAACCATAGCCAAACAGCTCGTCTAATTGTTTCAATCAAAGGGCAAAGAAAGAAGAAGAAGAAAACATACAATTCAAGGGAGAAATTGAAAATATCGAGACAAACTAGTCGGCTTCAGGATTCATGGAATAGTTCCTAAATCGATTGATTGAAATTTTCGGAGATCTTCCCTCAGCAAGATCTTCAATTATCGATCAAGTAAAGTCTGCTCAAAAACGAATCATGGTGATGAACAACGAAAGAGTCAGCGAGAGGGGATCAAACACCGAGAAAGGATCAAGCACCAATCAGCAGACACCTGTTCTAAGAACTTGTCTTAGAATCGATTCATAAAACTCTTAGGAAAAGATCGATTCTTAGAGTTTTTGTTTTTTTTTTTTTTTTACCCATTAATACGTAAGAACCCCTCTAAGAACCCTGCAATAATCATGCTATAGCTTTATAGGATTTATTATGATTATAAGAAATTTTTGAATCGACTGTTTAAGCTAGGAATTTGGGCTTTCGTTTTTAAGCCAAGCCCCAAGCTAAAAACAATATGCCACGTGGGATTAAAATATCCTAATAAAAATAACCCAAACGGTCGAACAAAACATGGGCCCTAATTTGATCTCATCCGTTGGATTTCATCTCACGATCAACGGAGATAGATGAATAGAATACATCAATACCAATATGTGAATGCGTTCTCGATCTAGAAATTCAAATTCTCGCCATTAACGGCTCTCTCAAACTCTCTCTCTCTCTCTCAGTCTCTTCCCTTTTTCCTCGTTACTTTGCCCGAAACACCAACTATTGCAGAAGCAGATCTTGCTCTTCCTCTCTTTTTATTCTTAAGGGATTCGAATTGGTTATCCCAGCGAGATGAAGCATTTTATGATGCCAAGAAACGCTATCTTGAGGGATATCGGAGAGTCACAATCGTCAAACCCTAGCTTGACGAAATCGAAGTCACAAAGGAAAATGAGATCTGCTAAAGAGAATGCTCCACCTCCGGATCTGAACTCGTTGATGCCTGATCATAGGTCGTCTCCGGCGAAACTGAAGAGTCCTTTGCCTCCGCGTCCGCCGTCGTCTAATCCTCTTAAACGGAAGCTCATTGTGGAAGCTGCGGCAGATAATGGAGTAGCTGGGGCTTCAGACTCTGGTGTCAAGGTAGTTTGAGTCTTTTGAATTTTTGTTTTTCTTGCTCAGAAATTGGAGAAATGTAGAGGGAAACCCTTCATTTCTTGGATGATTTGGTCAAATTAAGTTCCAGATTCTAAAATCCCTATACAAAATGAAGAAGATAGCTTGTAGTTTTAGAAGTTTTAGTTTCATTTGGCTATTATTTACGATTAGTTCGATTTCTCAATATTGAAATGAAGATAAACTATATGCAAGTTATTATCTGGCTTACTGGAAAATGATTGTCTGAGTAGTGTTTAAGCTAAGCTTCAAGTCTTTGCTGCTGCACATTTCAACAATTTTAATGAAGCCTCATAAGCTACTCAATTCAAGCTCTTGTCTCGTTTTGTAGGTTATAGTCAGAATGAAGCCTCCAAGCAAAGGCGAGGAAGAGGAGATGATAGTAAAAAAGATCTCCAACGATGCCCTCACTATTAATGAACAGACTTTCACGTTCGATTCGATTGCTGACCCGGAGTCAACACAGGCAAGAATTTAGTTTTCATTATTGGGGTTGTCTCATGATTTACATAGGCGAAGAAATCCTTATCGTTTTTGTATATGTTGCAGGATGAGATCTTTCAGCTTGTGGGAGCCCCTCTTGTAGAGAACTGTTTGGCTGGATTTAACAGTTCTGTTTTTGCGTATGGACAGGTAGTCATCTATTCTCAGTGTGCTCCTTTGGGATTGAATTGCATTTTCTATAACCAGATGATTGTAATTTGAACTATTGTTATCATGATCATCTTTTCATCAGACTGGTAGTGGGAAAACATATACCATGTGGGGTCCTGCAAATGGTTTGTTGGAAGAGCACCTTAGTGGTGACCAAAGAGGTTTGACTCCACGTGTCTTTGAATTGCTCTTCGCCCGTATCAGTGAGGTGATGCTTCGTGTTGTTTACTCTCAGTCTGTTTCATTATGTGAAAGAGGCAGCACATTCAAAAGTTTCTTTATTTTGTTTGTAGGAGCAAGCAAAGCACGCTGAAAGGCAGCTCAATTACCAGTGCCGCTGTTCGTTTCTCGAGGTTTAATGAGTGGATTCTACTTTAGTTTTTGTGCTTATGATGTTTTCATTTCTCAAAGCTTGATACACATGGTTCCCTTTCCCATCTTTCACTGCAGATATACAACGAGCAAATAACAGATCTTTTGGATCCGAGCCAAAAAAACCTGATGGTAAAAGGAACTTGCAACTTCAGCTTGTTTCATTTTTTAAGGAAAAAGAACCTCGATTCATCATTCTTTTATAATATTGCACCAGATTAGAGAAGATGTCAAGTCCGGTGTTTATGTTGAAAATCTGACTGAGGAATACGTGAAAAACTTGAAGGATCTGTCAAAGCTTCTGGTTAAGGTTCGTTATATAATTTCATTTCATGTTCCTATTTGGAAATTAATCCCCTTCTACTGTGAAAGATTTCTAGAGTAATTGCTCAAAACGTACATACACTTGTATTTCCTTGGTGTGATATTATTGTATTTCTCCTAAACTTTTAAAAGATGGGATGCATAACTTTGGTTTGTTAAAAAGAAAAGGTTTCTACAGGAATTGGAAATACTGTGTATTGGACTAAAAAAATCTTTATATTGCCAAAGCGTGTCAAAGTCTTGCAGTATAGACATTCTGAACTATTTTGTTGCTTTTCTTTGAAATGAGTATCTTTACGAGTGATGCTTGCATCTGAAACTGGTGTAGGGCTTGGCAAACAGAAGGACTGGTGCAACAAGTGTAAACGCAGAGAGTTCAAGGTCCCATTGTGTATTTACTTGTGTTGTCGAGTCCCACTGCAAGGTGGGCTGTTTTCCTTTCTTATATTGTTCATATTAACTGGCAACTGCAAGGTTTTAAGAATAGGCTATGAGGTTCAGATGCTGACTGGTGTAGCAATTATTTAGTTAATTTTATTATGAGGTGATGTCAATCTATATCTAACTGTATTTGTATGTCATATGTAACAGAGTGTTGCAGATGGTCTAAGCAGCTTCAAAACAAGTAGAATAAATCTTGTTGATCTGGCTGGTTCAGAAAGGCAAAAGTTAACCGGTGCAGCAGGCGATCGGTTGAAGGAAGCTGGGAATATTAATCGATCACTTTCTCAACTTGGGTAAGCTGGGAAAATGATGGTTGTAACTTCTGACTTCTATGCCAGATCTTTTATCTTGACATTTTACAATTGTGATGCTACACAGTCTGATACTAGTAATGATATATAAATGTAACCCATATGAGTTTTTACATGCAGGAATTTGATCAACATTCTCGCAGAAATTTCACAAACAGGGAAGCAAAGGCATATACCATACAGAGATTCCAGGTTGACATTTCTATTGCAAGAGTCTCTTGGTGGGAATGCAAAGTTAGCTATGGTATGTGCAGTTTCTCCCTCGCAAAGGTAAATCAAGAACCCATACGAGTATCACATCAGATATTTGTCTTCCAGAAATTAATTTACCCTCCATCTTTCTGAAAAATATAATTGCATCACATATTGTAGTTGTAGGAGTGAAACCTTCAGCACCTTAAGATTTGCTCAGCGTGCAAAGGCGATACAGAACAAGGCAGTTGTCAATGAAGTAATGCAGGATGATGTAAATTTCTTGCGGGAAGTGATACGCCAGCTGAGGGTATGCATTCTTTTGCTTATCACATAAAATATAGATACAACCCAACTAGTGTAATATCTAATATAAACTGCACAGGATGAACTGCAAAGGATGAAGGATAATAATAACAACCCAACTAACCCAAATGCATCTTATACTACATCCCGGAATGCGCGTAGAAGTCTGAGTTTGTTAAGAAGCTTTGGCCTGGGTCATCCAAAGTCATTACCAAATGGAGATGATGATGGGGATACTGAGATGGAAATTGATGAGGAGGCTGTTGAAAGGCTTTGTGCTCAAATGGGCTTATCTCCACCTGTCGAGGACAACAATCAGGACATGAGCAGAGTAGAGAAAATAAATTCATCATTGCAAACTGTGGCCCTGAAGGATGAATCTTACAACAACTCCCACCTTAAATCATCTGATGTCCAATCTACAGGAAAGCAGTTTCCTGAAGATACAGATGTTAACATGGAGGATGCGTGTTGTCAAACTGAGAACAATGGGTCAGAGACTGATAATGCGTTAACTGGGGCAGAAACCAGCATCACAACACATCAGATCAAAGCAGCCGTGCAAACTTTGGATGATGGTTCGAGTGAACAGCCTGCTTCCATAACCAATTCTCTTCATTCTTATATTAGCGAGACAAACCAGGGAAATTCTCCAAGCAAGGCGGAGGACATTCCATCATGCCAAGACTTGGTTCTTGAAGCTGATGTTTCTTCAGTTGTATCAGTATCCGATACATCAAATGATACAAAACAGGTCTCAGTAAATCCTGTGTCGCCTTGTTTTAGCATAGATCCAGTAAGTGTTTCTCCTGTACTAATACCTCCCACTGAGAGCGCCTCTCCTAAGATTAGAAATAGCAGGAAAAGCTTGAGGACAACATCAATGTCCACCGCATCACAAAAAGATATTGAGAGAGCGAACCAGTCGACTGCAGAAGTTGTGGAACCTTCTTCGGCTATGTCCACAGAGATGTTAAATCTATATAGTGCTCTGTCTACAAAGAAAAGTGAAGCTTTTCCTGTGCCAACTAGACAATTGGCAGCTAGCCTCCACAGAGGCATAAAACTTCTTGATTCTTATCGCCAGAGTACAGCTCATAGACGATCGACATTCAGATTGTCCTACAAAGCTCTAGAATGCAAGCCTTCAACCGTTTTAAGTAAGGCTGATGTAGGTGTACAAACTTATCCCGAAGCTGATATAATAGTGGAAGAGAACCCGAAAGAAGTACTGTGCAGTTTATGTAAATGCAGAGCAGAATTTGATGCCCAAGAAATAAGTGACACTTCTAATCTTCAGTTAGTACCTATCGACAACTTAGAAGGTTCAGAAAAGTCTAACTTCCAAGTTCCTAAAGTAAGAATTGTGGCTTTCGTTTAGAGAATTTCGTTCCGCATTTGTATAGGTTAATAATATGATAGGAGTTTTCTCCACCTTACAGGCAGTGGAAAAGGTTCTAGCAGGTTCTATCAGAAGAGAAATGGCTATGGAAGAGTTCTGCACTAAGCAAGCCTCTGAAATATCACAGCTTAATCGGCTGGTATGATCCTTGCTTATGTTCTGTTGGTTAGCTTCTCTACTTTCGACAAATAAATTCTAATTGTCTCTGGAAAATTAAACAGGTGCAACAGTACAAGCATGAGAGAGAATGCAATGCCATCATAGGACAAACAAGGGAGGACAAGATTGTTCGCCTTGAAAGCCTCATGGATGGCGTGTTATCTAAAGATGATTTCCTGGATGAAGAATTTGCATCTCTAATGCATGAGCATAAGGTAAATTTTTGGGTTACCATTATTTAGAAGATTATTGAATCAATGCAGAAATGTTTTCTTACATATAATACTGCAGCTTCTGAAGGACATGTATGAGAACCACCCCGAAGTATTGCAGACGAAAATTGAGTTGAAACGAGTGCAAGAAGAGCTCGAAAGTTTCAAGAACTTCTATGGTGACATGGGAGAAAGGGAAGTATTATTAGAAGAGATTCACGATTTAAAGGCGCAGCTACAATGTTACACTGACCCTTCTCTTACATCAGCTCGGAAAAGAGGTTCCTTGCTTAAACTAACATACGCTTGTAACCCTAATCAAGCTCCGCCACTTAATACCATACCTGAATCAGTGGACGAGAGTCCTGAGAAGACTCTAGAACAGGAAAGACTTCGTTGGACTGAAGCAGAGAGCCACTGGATCTCTCTTGCTGAGGAATTAAGAACTGAGCTTGATACCAATAGGTTGCTAATGGAAAAGCAGAAACGTGAACTGGATACCGAGAAAAGATGTGCAGAAGAGTTAACGGAAGCAATGCAGATGGCAATGCAGGGTCATGCACGGATGATTGAACAATATGCAGACCTGGAAGAGAAGCATATCCAATTGCTTGCAAGGCATAGGAGGATCCGAGAAGGAATAGATGATGTCAAAAAAGCAGCTGTCAGAGCAGGAGTCAAGGGAGCTGAATCTAGATTCATAAACGCACTTGCAGCAGAAATTTCAGCTTTGAAAGTGCAAAAAGAGAAGGAGGCACAATACTTTAGGGATGAGAACAAGAGTCTCCAGTCACAACTAAGAGATACAGCTGAAGCTGTTCAAGCAGCAGGAGAGTTACTTGTTCGACTTAAAGACGCTGAACAAGGATTGACAATTGCACAGGTGCATATGAAGTTATATTTCTAAATTCTCACCCACATCTGCCATTTTCAGTTATTAATCCTTTCACATGACTCTTACTTTAACCATTCTGGCTTGTGTATTCCCAGAAACGGGCAATGGATGCAGAGTGTGAAGCATCAGAAGTATATAAAAAGATGGACAAGTTGAAGAGGAAATACGAAACCGAAATCAGCACTCTTAATCAACAACAACACATTGCAGAGCCACACAATACCATAGAATCTTTGCAAGCTTCTTGTAATGGCGATGCTATGGCCAAATATGATGAACAAGTGGAACCATCAGCAAGTTCTGGTGATCACCAATGGAGAGAAGAGTTCGAGCCATTTTACAAGAAAGACGAAGACTTGTCAAAGCTCGCCGAACCCTCTTGGTTCTCAGGGTATGACCGATGCAACATTTAATTTCGCTTTCCACAGCAATTTTTTTTTCTGTAATGTGTATAGAAAAAAGAAAGAACATGTTGGGGTCTTCTCTGATTCTGTGACATAGATCTAAAGCTTGCACCATTCTCCAACTTGTACTCTTTTCATGTATTTCTTATGTGCAACAAACTCATTTTACAATTAATACATTTTTGTACTCGTCCTTCTCTCATCTAAAAGATGTCCTTGTTAGTTTTCTTGTAAGAGAATTTGATTGTTCACATTGGTAGAGATAAAGAATCTGAAAGATCTCTTTCTTCTGTGCTGCTACGCATTGGCCGTTATCTTTCGGTCACCGTCAATATCATAATGAGCAGACCTTCTCTTGACACTCTCCAATCCACACAAAGAACTTGTTGGCATCAATCTTCCTGTCATCGTCCACACGTCAATCTCATTGAACATCTTTTCAAGGAGCTCCGGAAAATACTTGTTAGAAAAAGCAAGAACCTTATCATTGTTATGACAATACTCTCTATGAGTTAGAGGATACGCATGATCCGATCATCCAATTACGGGATCTTACAACAGGACTTAGAGTAGATTTTGCCTTAGACAAAGCCAAAGACCAAGACAAGCTAAGACTAGGGTCCCTTTATTTTGTTTCTTTCCTCTTTGGTTTACATTGGTTATGTTTGCTAGATTCTTCAGATATGTGACTACTACTTCTACAATCAGCTCTGTAAATCCCACATTTTATGGTTTTACTTCTGAATCCCTTGAAATAGTTGCAGCCAATATATCTTATTTGATGTACATATGAGAAAAGGAATAGATTTCGTTGTTAGTATGTTTTGTTTTTAAACATCAACTAGCGAGCAACCCAGCACATAGAGATGATGACATTTTTGTTTCTTATAGTAGTAAACATGATATCTCACGTTTTCATATTTGAATCAGATAACATTTATTCATCTGTAATTGATAAATATTAAGAAATCTTAACAATTGTTTATTGATTCAAATTCTTGCGTGTTATGTTTAGTTTTAGTATAACAAATGATGTTCAAAATCTTTTATAAATGGTATAATCCTTCTGAATATTTTTTATATGTTATTATCTTGACATTTTTAAATCTATTATAAATGGAATATCACGACAACTATACATTATAATTATCTCCGCACAATAGTTAATATTTCATAAAATTTTAATATATCTTAATTTGTTCATTATATCAAATATAGGGCAATTCTCAAAAATACCATGATTTTAAGTTTTTGGGACAGAAATACTATATGATCCAACAATTTCCATTCCTAACATTTCTGATTAAATTATTGACAAAAATGTCCTTACCTCTGTCACTCGCTGTTTTGTATTCGTCGATCTTCTCGTCACGCCATTTGATCTCAGTACATTTCTCACCGGATTTTCGTCGCCTCACCGGTCTATCGTCACCGGTCTATCGTCACCAGTCTATCGTCACCGGCCTATCGTCACCGGTCTATCGATGATGGAGCTCTGTGTTATTAGCTCGACGACGGCGGCGAAGGTGATTAATCTGTTTTCCTTCCACTATACGTCGTGTTAGCTCGTTTGCTCCAATCAGATAGTGTGTTACAGTTTGGTGGGAGGCTGAAGAAACCAATTAGTAGCCCCTTGGAGATGTCTTGTGTATCCAGAAAATTTGGATTTCTTGGGAGATTATGTGTCTCACCGTGGTAATTTCAAGTGATTCGCGGCGGCTTTTATGGCGGTTGAAACCAGCGTAAAGGAAGACAAGCTTCAGCTGATATTAAGGTCAAGGAGACTGTACAAGCGAATTCAAGTGTAAGGGATTTCAGATTTGTTTGTCTATTTGATGGAGAATATGTGTCGCATTGAGTTTAATATGAGTTTTGAAATTACTTGAAATTTGATTAGCTGAAATTGAGTGTGGAAGTCCCAGCAATTGTATGTGAAGATTGTTACCAACGAGTTCTAACCGAGTTCATGAAGCTCTCAAAGGTAAATTGATTTTTCATCTTGCATCAAGACAAATGTCGAAACTACCACTGAAATTGTTTTAAAATTTCTGTTTATAGCCGAACTTGATCTATGTAATGCTTGTTGTTGATTGTAATTTACTTGGTTTGATATCATTTATTGTAATATGCTTGTTGTTAATTGCATTTATTTGATTTTGTTTTGTTTAACTTAGGTTCCTGGATTCCATCCTAAAACAAGAGTTATAGAGAATATTATTATTGGTTTCGGTGGGAGGCAACACGTTTTAAGAGCAACTATTGAGTCTATCTTGAAGAGAACACTTCCTCACGCCATGGAGTCAGGTAACTTTTCTTATGTTTATATTAGTATGATTATGTTTTCAATCTACCATGGTTTGAGAGAATGATTTGTGAGAATAAGTCTGGTGATGTTTCTAACTAAATTCAGTCTTTGTTGTCTTGGAACACTTTTCATATAATATTTGCTTTGCAGGTGACTAAGGGCTCTAAAAGACTCGATAGAGATTGTAAGCAGCTTTCCAGAATTGGAAAAGGCTTATTCTCAGCTCAAGACTCTTAGGTTTATGTTTAATCTTCACATATGCAAAAATCTGAACAACAGCTCATGACTGCTGCTTGCTAACTAACTTTACATGAAATTCTGATTTTCTCTTGTTCCTCAGTTATGAGGTGGTTGTTGATGTTGTGCCTGAACTACATGGAATCCTGAGTATGGGTATAAGAATATGAAGGTTGTTTGTAGAATTAGGCAATGAGATAGATGCAAAAACTAGTGCTTATATTTCAGTGTGGTAAAGAATGCAAGAACTAGTTATGGGACTTATGAGCGAAGAATATCTTATAGAGATTTGTATGTGTATGGTGATGAGAGAAATTTTGTGTATGATGAGTTTTCTATCAGTTTATAATCATGTAAGAAAGAGTCTACGAGCTTTAGGAAGGCCTCCATAAAATGTAGGAAGGTCTTTCTAAATATAGGAAGGTCTTTCTAAATATATCTGTCTTTAGTAGTTATGAATTTAGGAAGGGTTTCATAATGTTTAGGAAGACGTTCTTGAATTTTAGGAAGGTTTTCCTATACATGTAGTTTATAGACCAACACATGATTGTGTTGGTGAAAAGGATTTTGTTCGATGGAGATTGGTTTGCCCACATATGTTAGACATGAACTATAAAAAAAAAGATTTAAAATCACAATTCTTTGAATTTAAGAAGGGTTTCATAATGTTTAGAAAGACGTTCTTGAATTTTAGGAAGGTTTTCCTATATATGTTTTCTTAGGATTTGAATTTGAGAACTTGTGTGTAACCCATCACTAGAGTGTGCAGCACAAACATGGCTTTTGAGATCCGTGTAAGAGTCAATGTAATTACAATTCGCTATGGGGCATGAACTTGCGACAAAAACACAAACCTTCTCATGGCTTGATTGATTTCCATACGTGGTGCGTTCTTTACATCCGTATTTTGCATTCAGACATGGGACTATATACGCTTCAATAACCTTCTCCATGGCTCTGCATCGTATATCCCCGATATGATATCTACCAAACAAGCATCTCTTGTTCAACTTTTTGCAGCACGACGAACAAGCTAGATGCCCATTATTACACTGAACACATGCATAACACAAAACACCATAGTGTTAGCCAAAATCATTGACACCAGTCACATCAACCTATATTATAAGCTTATAAAAATTTATACTCAAATTTCATACAACTGATTGAAAGTTAAATCACCAATTAGAGATGAAGCTTTGACCTAAATAATCATTTCCTGCAATTCCACAAACCTACTAACCTATGCTTCCATGAATTGATAATAACAACACCAAAATCATGAATCAAAAGGACATGTAAAATGTAAATTATGTAGCTAGTTAGAGCTGAAGCTATGACCTAACTGTTCCTATTCTACAATTTCCATCAACCTATTAAGCTATGAATCTAGGAATTGGTGATACAAATATGAAAACTGCACCACCTTTACCCAGCTGAGACAAGCCGTTTCATGTTGCCTTTGGGTCATCCGCTTTGGCACCTGAATTATCACAAACCATTTAGATCAGGGATTACCTAATAAGCAACGAATTTTGTACTAGACAGTACTCCATAGCCAGAAAATTACACAAATAATGAAAGATTTTTTTGAGCCAATGGCTAACTCATAATCATCTTTGAAATGATACAATAATAATTAGCCAAAGAATCAAACAAAGCAACTTAGTTCTCCACCAGAAGCCCCCAATTAACACCATCTTTGATGGAATATATATACAGTTAGTCATTCACATATGAATAGAATGATCAAGAAAGCTCTACTAACATTAACAAGGAACTTGAGTTATGCCCATTTACAGATATCAATCCATTTGGCACTTTTCATTGAAACACAGGGATCTTGGTGACTCCTCCATCAATTTAAGAGCAAAAAAAGTAGACATTTCGCAGGACAAAAGCTTGACGATTTAACAATCTAAACTAAAGCTTCACAAAATTAAATAAGATAATTATGTAAAGCTGCAACGCTTAGGTGTATAGTTAGCAGCCACAAAAGTGAGAGGACAATTTCAGCTCGTACTGAGGAATGGACTACAAACAATAAACTGTTATTGGTGACATACTGACCAATCACACAAAGAACATGTGATCGGCTAATTGGTCACCTCACTACAATAGTCTTAAGCTAAACAATAAGACTAATGATTCTAATAATCCTAGCACATTGAACAGATCAAAGAGAACAATGAAATTAGACGAGTCCCAAGTTAGAGAAAACATCTTTAAAGGTGAGTAATTTATCCTAGCAAAGTGATTCTAATAATCCCACAAACAAAATGACCAGAATCATCATCAGAGATAAGGAATTTACCAGGAGCTCTGGGTTCGTTCCAGAAGAATCTCTTCGGCTGAAACCATAGTGAGATGGCGGCGTCTCCGAACTTAGGCTAGAGCAAAATTGTCGATGAAGGAGACCTCACCGGACCTCCCCAAAGCAATGACGATGTCAGAGGAGAAAACGAAGATGGAGACCTCACCAGACTTCGCCGGAGCTAACAGAACTAACCAGAGAAGAACGACGAACGACGATGAAGATGTTGGTGATATCGTGAGTTTAGGAGATTTTGTGTTTATAACACAAGGGTAGACATGTCATTTCAGTGTTTAATAAATGTTAATAATGGAAAATTATGGAGTGTGTGGTAATTTAGGAAAATAAACTAATTGTGATGCTATTCTAGGGTATTTCTCTCAAATATATACATATATAAGTCTTGGTAAGACATCAGACGATTTTTTTAAAACACTATATCGCAATATTATATTTATTGTATTTGTTTTGGTATAGAAATATAACTTTTCAATTTTTTTATATTTCATAATCCATATATAATTATCTTACAATAAAGTCAAAATATTTTAAAAAGCAGTATGTCTATGTTATAATAAACTTTATCTGAACTAAGGAAAATGAAATTTCAGGATATTAACAAAAGTTAGTGATTTTTTTATAGTAATTTAACTTTTATAAGAATATTATTTTTTAGTTTATTTTTGAAACTAAAATGAAAAAAATGTTTTTAATTAAACAAATTTATTAAGAATAGAATGGTAATGAACCACAATAAAGTTTACTAAGCTTATCTAAGTGACTTTAATAACTCTTTCAGAGTAACGACCAATGAATGTCTCATCTATTAGATCATCAATCTTGTGATCCTGAAATATAAGAAAAAACGAAAACAAATCAATAATTGCATAATTCTACGAATTAAAATCTAAACCTCAAATTTTATCTTACAAAAAGAAATATAAGTAACAACAGAACTTTTCATTTACAAACGATGAGATGAAGATATTTTAAATTTTAAATTTCCTGAGAATTTTGACTCGTACGATCTACTGGTGGACAAAAAAATTCAGTTTCGATACACCAACAACGTATATCTTTTGATGAATCGTTTTTGATAACATTAAAATGTAGTTTAGACAAAATATCAGAAGAATTTAGCAAAAAAATAAATGTTCTTAACACTTGTATTGTTTAATAAATTTTATACAGAGTTGAATAATAACTTAATTTTGGAGAAAGATTAATTCAAAATTATCAAAGAATATTAAATATGTTGTATCATTGTTTTTATAGAAAATAGACGTTTAAGAAAACATTATTATAAGTTAGAGTACCATAACTTTTTCAAATTTTTTATATATGTATATATATATATATATATATATATCTATATATATATATTATTAATTATTTTTCTCTTAATATATTCAAAATTTTCAAAAACTATTTTTTAAAAACAATTATAATATAAAATTTTAAATTTTAAATATATTCTTTCAAAAAATAATTTAGCTTACTCATTCTTTGAAAAAACTTTTAAAAAATTAATTCAACATTTTTGAATTTTTGAAAAATTTAAAGACAATTATAATTTTTTTAAGAGTAATTCAATTTTTCGAATTTTAAAAAAAAAATTTAAAAATTTTCAAGAGTAATTATTTTCTCTTAATATATACTAGGAAGCTATCGCACACCATGTGTGGAGAAAAAAAAATTAAGAGATGATAACATTTTTGTTTTTGAGGGTAGTAAATGTGATATCTCACGTTTTCAAATTTGTTTTATTGCTAACTATTCATCTGTAATTGATAAAAGATTAAGAAATCTTAACAATTGTTTATTGATTCAAATTTTTTTGTGTTATGTTTAGTTTTAGTATAATCCTTATTTAATATTTTTACATGTTATTATCTTGACATTTTTAAATCTACTATAAATAACGACAACTATACATTACAATTATCTCCACACAAAAAAATATTAATATACTTTATTTGTTCATTATATAAAATATATATATCAGATGATTTTTTAAAAACATTAATTATATCACAATACTATAATTTTTCGTGTTTTGTTTTTGGTGGAAATATAAATTTTCATTTTCTTTAAAAAATTTCATAATCCTTATATAATTATCATACAATAAAGTTAAAATATTTTAAAAAGAAAATATATATGATATAATAAACTTTATCTCAATCAAGGAAAATGAATGTTCAAGATATTAACAAAATATTTTTAAAAACTTATATAGTAACTTAAAAGAATTAAAATCTAAACCTCAAATTTTATCTTGTAGAAAAAATATAAGTAAGAATAGATCTTACCATTTATGTTAATTTTATTTTTCATAATACATTCAAAATTTTCAAAAAATATTCTTTTATAGAAATTTAAAATTTACTCAATCTTTTAAAAGAATTTGTAAGAGTAATTCAACTTTTTTGAATTTTGATTTTTTTTTAAACCATTATAATTTTTAAAGAGTAATTCAATTTTTAAATTTTAAAGAATTTTAAAAATTTTAAAGAGTAATTCTTTTCTCTTAATATATTCATTTTTTTAAAAAATAATTATAATAATTTGATATTTATTTCTTTTTTAATATTTGTTTTAAAGCAAAATATTTAAATAGATAAATTGATTATGGACAGAGTTGAAAAAGTAGTAGAGGAATATAATACTTTTATTTCTGAAAAATTATATTGTTTAATAAAGTTTATATAAAGATGAATATTAACTTAAATTGAATTTGGATTAATTCAAAAATTTTAAAGAATCTTTCATATATATCGTTATATTTTTTGTGTATAAAATAGAAATTTAAGAAAACATTTTTAATAGTTAAAATACATAAAATCTCCGTATCATATAAGTTTTTTATTAAAAAATTAAAGTAACAAAAATAAGTAAACTTTATCTCCACAAAATTATAAAAATATTACTTAAGTAGTTTTTTGGTTATTTTCTAATTTTTATTAGTAGTATAAATTTTTTTATTTTTTTAATTTTTAGAGTAATTTAACTTTTTATTTTTAAAAATAATAATTTAAAAAGAATTTTTTCTCTTAATTTATTCAAATGTTTTAAATTATTTATTTATAGTAATACTTTACTCGAATATTTCCCAATTTTTTAATTTTTATAGTAAATTTTCCTTCTAAATATATTTAAATTTTTAATAAATATTTTTTACAGTAATTTAAATTTTACGTGATAATTTTAAATTTATTTTATTTTTCTTATAACTAAATGGCAAAAACTTTAAGTAAACCTATCTAAAGAATTTTTTCAAAAAAATATAATTGTTTTCGATTAATTAAAAACATTTCGAATATTAAAAATATTTTTTTTTTATTTTCTTTTAATATATTTTATTTTTAATTTATGTTTATAGTAAATTAAATTTTATATAGACAAATATATTTTTTTAATCTAAATAACAAAAAATTTAAATATGTAGTTTAATTAAGGATAGACTTGTAATCAACTATTCTGAGGATGAATGTGAGCATTCTGTACTTTTCTTTTAATATATAAGATTCGAAATTTATAAAAACTTTTTAAAAATAATTTAACTTTTATTCGGTTTTTTAATATTGGTTTTAAATGGCAAAATATTTAATAAGATGGATTCATTAAGGACATAGTAAGAAAAAATAGTAGCAGAATATAACATTTTGTTTCTGAAAAATTGTATTGTTTAATAAAGTTTATATATAGCTGAATATTAACTTAATTTGGATTTGAATTAATTCAAAAGATTTCAAAAAAACTTTCATGTATATCGTAACATTTTGGTATATAAAATAGACATTTAAAAAAACATTTGAAAGTTTAAAATACATATAAGCTCCGTATCATATACATTTTTAAATTAATTTAAAGTAACAAAATAAGCAAAATCTATCTCCACAAAATTATAAAAAACTATTTAGATAGTTTTTGTTATTTTTTAATTTTTATGAGTCTAAAAGGTCTGATTTTGAATATCTCTAGAGTAATTTAATGTTTACGATTTTTAAATATTTTAAATATTATTTATTATTTTTTAATTTATTCAAATATTTTAAAATTATTTTTTATAATAATTTAAAATTTAATCGAATATTTCCATTTTAAAAATAATTTTTAGTAATTTTTCTCTCTTAATATATTTAAATTTGAAAAAACATTATTTTTATAGTAATTTAAATTTTTAAATATTTTATTTTTAGTTTTTTTTCTTAAACTAGATGGAAATTTTTTTAATTTAAATTATCTAAATATATTTTTATAATTTTCTATTTTTTATTAGTGATTTAACTTTTTCAAAAAGATTCAAAATTTTTTAGATTAATTTAATTTTTTCAAGTTTTCTTTCTGAATCACTTCCCAACGGCATGGTTCGGTTTTGTTTAGATGAGAAGATTCCATTAATATAGAGCCAATTTCAATGGTTATTGGGTAGTCAAATTTGTTTTTATATATATATTCAAATTTTTTAAATATATATCTTAATAGTAAATTAAATTTTATTGGAAAATTATATTTTTAAATCGAAATGGGAAAAAATTAAATATGTAAATTTATTAAGGGTATACTAGTAATCAATTAATGATGAATTTGAGCACTTTGTACTTTTCTTTTAATATATAAGATATAATGCATAAGGTGGAAAGAAATCAGTTTTATGATAAAAGAGTAATCATGGTGCATATCACATTTTCCTATCTACTTTAATATAGTTAGGCAAGTCAATTAGGGCAAAAGCATGCGGACTGTCCGGCCTAACTCTGAAAAACATGGGATTCGAGCTTAAATATAAATGTCCAAAAAAATTGGGTCTTTCAGGCTAAACCCGTTTGGACAAAAGGGATTTTGCACTCGTTTGGGCTGGCCCAAAAACCTTTTAAAGAATATTTTTTTGATGATATCTTAGCTTAGTCGGGAGATTTTTAAGTATTTATTTTAAATAAAGTTGAAAACCCTAATCCTAGTGTTTATATTTACTTAAGTTTAAAAAAAAAACTTTATCTATGATATTTTATATGATTTATATATGTCAAAATTCAAGAAAACTAAATTTTAATTTTATATGTAAATCTTCATGACAAGATGGATTTAGAAGGTATTAAAATAGTGTAAAATTTAGAAGACATCGAAACATATTAAAATATTAGTTTTACTGCATATTTAGAAGTGTTTTGATTTTGGTATAAGTGAATTTTAAACATTAACTTTTAAATTAAGTTGAGTTTAATTAATATTAATGGTTATTTAAATTTTGATTGCCTCGTTTCATAAATTCAGTGTTTTTCAAGACAAGGCCGAAAAAACGTGTATGTTTGTTTTATTTCTCAAAAGAAAAGGCCGAAAAAGCCCGGATAATCGTCATGCTCCGACTTTAATTCTGGCGAGGTCTGGCGTCTCCACCTACCTACAACGTCGTCTACCTCTGGCATTGTCAATTAATAATTCTCGCTGATCTTTCTTCGTTTTATCCCGCATCTTAGTTTTGTCTTGCCAGATCTTTTGTTACAAGGTGATTCTAATTTGATTATTGATCTTTAGAGCTTTTATGATTTTGACTTGATCTCTTCTTTGTTTCACCAGGATCTCAGTTCTGTTTGGGTCAAAATTGATTAGCGTTATGCAAACTTGATGAAGAATGAACCAGCTTGGTGGAATAAACAATGCATATCCAAATTTGCAAAGTGATTCAATTTTGATAAGTTTTTTAACGGTTCTAGAACTTTTTAGTAAGGTTCCAGTTGTGCATCTCAAACTCTAATGTTTGCAATCTCGTTAGTATGGTTGATTTGTACTCAGTATGTGGGGAGTGGAAACAAAATGATAAAGAATATAGAGATTTTGTAATCGATTCTAACTGAAGGGGATCGCTTTGAGAAGTAGATGCAGATATCAAGTATAAGGGTTTGGCTGAGATGGTAATTGAAGATTTCGGACTTGATTGTTTAGTCAATGATGTCAAACTTAATTATGAGCTTCCTCTAAGGATGAAGAGGATGATGGAATGAAAAAGATTAAAAAAAAAACCTAAGCTGATTCGTTTGTGTGTAACGGTGAGTGAATGTATTTTTTGTACCACGTTAGTAAGTTTTTCCATATTCACGTTTCATTTCATATATGTGCCCAACATATGCAATCAGATAGTTTTGAGAACGCTAAAAGCAACATTTAGTCAAATACATTAGAGAATAACCGATCTTTGCAGTATTTGGATGGTGATTTATCTTCTATTGTAGTCGTTCGTGAAGAAATCAAGGTAAACTGTTTCATTATGATTAGTCAATGCACTTTGGAACATGATTAATCAAGAGAAGAACATTGTCTTACCAATTACGACATACACAAGTACTTTATTTGTGCAATAGTTGCGGTTGTGAGTATAGATAATGGAATCTGATTTAGAGTTGGAACTTTATTTGTGCTTGCTATATTTTTTTTGTTCCCATATTTTTGCTTTCCAAATTAGATCATGATATGTATGTAGCACTAAAATAGTAACATTATATCCCAAAGTAGTAACATCATCTGTGTCAAAAATAAAATAAAATAAATAACACTAACATCGTCTAAAAAAATTTCAAAATATTCAAGTCTACAACGTTTTTCAACAAGATAACAAGGAATCAAACAGAAAACATTTCAATCTCATTAACTACCAACTCCTTGTAGATATCAAACGCCAATTTTGAACTTGTATATTCTGCAGTTTCTTCTTTAACCTTGTTCATCATGTCTTCTATGCCCACAGAATGGTATTCAATCATCTTCACAATAAAAAGTATGCAATTCTCGTTAATACTAGTACGGCGAATGAATCTCCTCGGGCACGAGACTATACAGAGCGAGAACTTCATGAAGTGATTGTACATTTTCATTGGCACAACGTATGACATCATCTCTTCAAATAAAATCAATATAGATGCACACATTATACATATATACTGCAAACAAACAAACTTATATTAAAGAAAGATATTTTTCATTATTTTATCAATTCTAATTATTATTCTTAGTTTCATTATTTTTATTTCTATTAATTGAAAATTAACTAATCATAAATTTAAATAAGTATATATTAAATGGGCATTTTAAATAGACATCAATGTTAATTTGTTTTTGTTTTGCTTAGGTGGAACCATAAGAGTAGAAAAATCTTTCCTACTAAATAGATAACTCTAGATTAGGACATGTGTGAGAGTTAATCAATAAATTTTCTTTTTAATCGTAATTGTTTGTAAATATTATGTCGAATTTTTATCGAAACAACCATGAATTTAAGTATACGTAGTTTTGATTTGGAATCTCAAATATATATTTTTAAAGTTCACTTATAATAATATTTATGAATTTTAATGTCTTCCTATTAACAATAATCAACTCATCCTAATTTGAATCTTTTTCATTGACCACTTCTTACTTATGCACGCGCACACACATTTATATCAACGACTAACAATGAATAATAACAACAACAACAAAAACACAAAATTAAATAAAAATGAATAGAAGAAACTTACACTTTGATATTGAATTATGGCTTTGATATCTCAACCGCCTGAGGCTTCAAACCTACAATAGTTTCTTTTGTCTTCTCCCTTTACAATAGAGAAAGGGTTTCCTTCTAGCTATAACCATTGATACGGAGTAAAACTATGAAGTCGGTACTGAGAAAGGTATAAATGGTTTCATTATTTGCAGATTCATGCCTATAATAAGTTTACTTCAAGTTCATGGTTCATTCTTATCTTTCTTAACTAATAATGAGCTTCTCGCTCAATCTTTTTCTTTTGGAGCTTGCCTTAAGGTTACCTTAAAATGCAACTTGCTCATGCAGTCAATTGGTTACGTCAATCTTATTTCGTAAAAAATGTGAAAAGAATAAAAGACGTGAACAAATTTATTCCCGTTTCTTACAAGCTGAGCAACCATAATACATAACAATTGTAAATAATACAGAGATGTCCAGAAAAGTTCTTGTCATTTTTTACATACTTAATATGATGTTTTCTTGTTTTTGTTTTGGGTTCAGAAGAAATCAACAGATGCACAAGCAAAGAAGAAACGATAGTAAACATTAGTTCCACATGTTTCACTCCGTACCCATCACTACTTGGTTTCTGTATGTACAGAGATAATAATCATTAATACCTTTGATCAGAGTTATGGTTCAAGCTTCATCTGAAGCGTTGGCTCAGAACCTGAAACATAAAGATAAGAGACTTAGCATAAGACATTTTCTAAAGTTTCAATGGACCACTTCGGTTCTAATTTTTCTTACAGTTGTTGTTGTTGTTCTGTTGCTGGATATCTCCAAAACCCATCTGAACAATGCTTTGCAGGTCATTGTTTTCCCAGAATCCCGGTGTCTGAAATGATTCAAACACAAAAGGATTGAGTTTACGATACACTCATACGAATTTCTAGAATTCGACATTAGCTACAAAGTACTAACTACCTCAGCTTGAACAAATCCATCGTTAGAGGGGAATTGTGTGTCTGAGAATCTGGGCATGTTCTTGCCAAGGGAATAGTATGCTGATGGAAGTCTTTGCTCTGAGCAAGCAATTGCATAAAGAGACTGCGTTAAAGACTCCCCCGGTTGAATCATCTATACATACAAATGCATACATAATTAATACAGAACATTCGATGAGAGCAACATGATATTGCAGCTTCAAAACCAGAATTTTACCTCTGTGGATAAAGCAGCATTAGCATTAAACTCCATCCTTGGATTTACAGTAGCCAGCTTCATGGACAAGAACTGAAGAAACAGACCGCGAGTTTCAGATTTAAGATATATTTCAAACTCCAATATTAAGAACTTTTATGAAATCCCGTTCTTACCTCGACTTGTCTCTGCAAGGACTGCACATAATTTATAATTTCATCAAGCATGACCGCTTTCCCTGTAATCCGGTTGCAACCAGGAACCAGATCCTGAAGCAACGTCATTCTCTCGCTGATCTTTTCTCTTCTTGCCTGAAACCAAACACACAGCAAAAACATCAACATTGTAAACATCATAATAGCCCAAAATCAACAAAAAATAGATCGGTTTAAGGTGTTCAGTACTCTTTCAGCAAGGCTGTGGCTATCTGTTGCCTGACCCCTTCTAGCTCTAACATGAATATAATCTTTAGGCGCCTCAGGAGGCTTAGCATCGTCCTTATTGTCGCCTTTACTATCGCACTTCTCTATTCCGTTTTTACCACTCCCAGCTACATCCTGCTTGCTTCTCTTCCCAGCCTTGGATCCACCATTCTCTCCTGAAACCTGATCATTAATCCAAAACCAACCCGGTTTTTGTCAGACTTAAAACATCTCCGCACACTAAAGCTCTATAGATAAAATCTGGACAATACATAACTCTCTTCTATATATGCTTCACATGAACCAAGAAAGCTACAATTTCCTAAAGTCTACATTTTTAAAACATAATGAATTAGAGGAAGAGAGATTGTGAATCAAAACCTTGGAATTGGAAGCTGTAAGAGACGAAGAAGCTGGAGACTCCTTGCCATTACCAGTAGGGATCGATTTCCTCTTCCTGGAGTTAGATTTCGTGGTGTGAAGTCGATCAGAAACTGAATCTGGATCCAACAACGAGCTCTTGTTACTCTCTTGTGTTGTTGGTTGTGACCCAAGAACCCCAAATTCTCGATCGGATCCGAATTGACCTGGATACGGAGGGAACCGGATTCCACCAGAGATTGGGAAATTCTCAGAGATCTGAGAATTCAGAGAGAAAGATTGCAGAGTTAACGGTGAAATCTCTTGAGGGTTGCAGTATCTTCCAAGGAAATCTCCGATTGTTCCGTCATTGCCATTGCCAAAGGGATCGCTCTGACCCAAAGGTAAGTAATTTAGGGTTTGTTCTGTTTCCTTGTCCATGTTCATCTAAAAAGACCAGAACTTTGGTGACAAAAAAGTGAAAATTTCGAAACTTCTCTGGGAATTCTGAAGAAAACCCAGAATCTGAATCAGAAAGCAAGATTGAAATTGTGTGGAAACTGCCAAATTGAGAAGTAAAAAGAGAAACTTAATGTGTGCTTCTTCAAACAAGTGACAATTTTTAACCTATACCCTTGAGAAAGAGACTGAAATGTAAGCAAAAAAGCTTCCTCCAATTATGGGTTTTGTGAAGAACTATGAGGAAATGAGTCAGAGGAAGTAGAAATGAAGAAGCATGATTGATCAATCAAAGTAGGGGAAAGAGGAAAGAGAGGAGGCGGTGACTTTTTTTACTGATCAAAGATGGGGAAGAAGAAGAAGAAGGTTTAAGAGAAAATGACAAAAAAAGAAAGAGAAAGAGGGAAAGTAATGATAAGAAAATTTTAATTAAATTGGAAATTAAAAGAGTGAATTTTACAGTTCAAAAGGAGAAGAATCTTACGTGTGTTTATGTTAATGTGGGAACATTAGATGGTGAAAGTGGGTAGGCTGCTTAGGCTGGCCTCTGTAATCATTGGAGTGAGAAGAAGAGAGAGAAGAGAGCATGTGCATGGCAGAGACAAGAAAGTTGTGGGAGAGAAAACAAACAAAAGGATAAAATTGATTTTAATTATCATGTTTAATTATTCTTGGTTAAGAGACTATTTTAAAGATACTCACCAAAACATGGTGTCAAAAGTCAATTATTGACTTGAAGAGTTAGATCTTGAATTTGAGATGAATTATTTGTTATTAAAAAAAAGTAAATGCAATTTGATGTTTTGTATGTTAACGAAGTTTATAATGACATTGAGTATGCACATATATTTTCATAGGCTGTCATGTGTGACATACAATGATACAAATGAATTTGCATTTTGCCTTTTAAGCATATTCTCAAGTAGCCTGCTCGACTTGGAAGTTACATTGGCAAGAGTTGAGATGCATAGAGCTGGACATAGGGCTAAAAAGCAAGTTTCTTAAGGTTCTTAAGGGACGCGTTCTAGTACATGCTGAAGGGCTTTCTTGATTCCTCCTTGTTCTAGAGACGTCGTCAAGTGTATCTCTTGCACCTGCGATGTTAACATTTAACTTAAAATCAAACCAAGAACATATCTATCTACTGGCCACAAATGGATAGCTTCTGAGGTTCACCTGTCTTCCAGCACGGGCGAGAAGAACAAACTTCCCATCAGAAGGCGGTGTCTGCATGAAACAAGCACATAGAATGGTATTTAGCATAGTTCATTCTTATGAAAAAATTCAAACAACAAAACTCACATTTGAGAGCCAAAGTTGTAGGTCTTGTGAAACTACTCTTTTCTCAAATCCTTGCCGGTTGATTTTCACAGCTTCTATTCTGCAGTGAAGAAATGGATAGGAGGACTGATCAAAGATGTAGTTACACAGTGCCTGAAATGGTTATTCTTCCATCTTTAGATGGTTATGCCTGAAACATAGAATCTAAACTAATGCAATTCACAATATCCAAATCATCATAGCGTTCACAAAAATTATCAGCCTGCAATAGCTACTGATATGTATGGATTCAATTGCAAATTTAGGAGTGAACCAATGTGGTCGTGATTCTCTTGTAATAAGCAGATGCTATGCAGAGAGCTGATTAGGACTGCAATAGTAAATGATTTTGTTTTGTAAATTATAAATGATCGTGTCTATACCCATCTTCCTTTAAAAGCTCTTCAAGTATTGATTCTAGCCCTGGAAGAGGTTCAATCGTATCCCCATTG
Source organism: Crucihimalaya himalaica (assembly GCA_004349715.1). Taxonomy (NCBI): domain Eukaryota; kingdom Viridiplantae; phylum Streptophyta; class Magnoliopsida; order Brassicales; family Brassicaceae; genus Crucihimalaya; species Crucihimalaya himalaica. The sequence continues at coordinate 73,543 of SMJT01000156.1, forward strand.
TTTGAGCTTAGCGAAGGAGATCCAGTAGAGCTGTCCTGTAACAATAGTCAATCATCTATTATAAATCACAAAGGCTCACAAGAGACAGAAACACATTCATTCACATTGTTTTACCTTCAAAATGACTTTGTCCAAAGTTTCTAGAAGAGGATCATCTTCCAGTTGTTTGATGGATAGTGTAATCCTTGATTTCTCTCTACATTGGAACAACTCTAGATTAAAAGATATGCATCATGACTAACACAATTCAGTAACCAAAAGAAAGAAACTCACTTGTCAATATTCGTGACTATAACCCGAACCTCATCACCATCGCGTAGTACATCCCTAACATCTTGAACGTAATCCCATGAGACTTCAGAGACATGCACTAGTCCAGTTAAGTGATAAAGACCTATACACCACCACACTCATCAATGTCACAAGCTCAGAGCAAAAATGTTTCAATCAAGAAACTTCCGTAAAAGCAAAATACCATCATCAAAACGCAAGTGGATAAAGGCCCCATAGTCCTCAACAGAACCTACTCTTCCAGTAAATACATCCCCCACATTAACGTTTTGTGAATACTTTGGCCATAATGCTAACTTCTCAGATAAAATCAACTTTCTATTTTCCTCATCAGCTTGAACAACCTAATATAAGATTGAGCTCACATTATACACATTTAGATAGAATAAAAAAAAACAAGCCAAAGGAGAAAACTTTACCTTCACAGGAAGTTTAGAACCAACCAAAGTCTTAGCTATCTCATGAATACTTTTCTGGGGCTCTTCATAGAAAAAAAAAACACAACAGTAAGACAAACCCAAAACCATGAATGAAAAAAAAATTGAAACTTTGAAGGGCTTTAATACCTTTACAAGAACGTGAAGGGCTTAATTGTGGATAAGGAAGAAAACCCACAAGAGAATGAAAACGAATAAGTAAGCCTCCACCATTAAAGGCTTCAACTTTACCTTCAAATGTATCACCACTTTTACAATAAGCTTTAGCTGTTTTCCAATCGCTTGGTCCTGCAGCAGCAGCATCATCGGAGGTATCACGGAGAAGGGAATTGGATGCGGAGAGGACGGAGGAAGAAGGTGATTGATCGGAATTTCTATCGGTATCGGCGGTGGCGGAACTTGATAGGGATTTGACGATGCAGAGAAGAGAGGTTCTATGTGATGGAGAAGAGGAGGATGAGGAAGGGAGGAGTCTAAGTGGGCAAGAGAGAAAACAAGATTGTTGGTCAAAGAGATGAGAGGAGAAAGAAACAGAACCTAATGTAGTAGCGCCACCAAAAACCGCCATTGTTGCGCGGCAGAGCAAAAGGCCGCGGAGATTGAAGGTGCAAGTTTTAATGGTAATGGAGATTCTGGATAAGAAAGTGAGAGACTGGAGATGAAGGTGACGTGGCATTTGTCAGCTCACAGGTGCTAAAGTGGTCGATTGTACACGTGGAGTGGTTTAAGTGGTTGATGTTGCTAGTCGTAAGTGTGTCTAGAAACAGGGGATAATTGTTTGGGACGTGGAGGGCTAACTTATAAAATATGGATATTTTGAGGGACTTTTTTACAAAACCAAAACTAATAGTTTCGTTTCTTCAAGCAAAGAGATCAAATCTTTTTTTCCTCAGTGTCGTCGTCTTCGCAAAGCTTTTTCAAAAACCCTCACTACTACTCTGTGTTTTCTCAGTCTCAAGCATCATTTTCCCGGGAAAATAATTATGAATTCAAACATTTCCTCACCATCTAAACATCAAAACCAGCTTAATATACAACAATCCTTCTCGAATTTCCAAGCTCAATGCTCCAATTTACTCCACAACGTTTCGCAAAACCTTAATCCTCTCTTCAATCCCAACCCTAATATCTTCTCTGCTCTCAATTCGTTGCGAGACCAAGCTAAACAAGTCTTAGATTCTAGATTCTCTCGCTTCAATTCGGTTTCTCGCTCTGCTGGTAACGCACCTGTCTGGGCGAGAATTTCTGACGGCGGCGGCGGCGGCGGTGGTGCAAGGACTCAGGTGACGGCTCCGATTCGTGGAAGCGGGAAAGGATTATCCGCTGATGCTATTGAGGAGAGATTGGCGGGAGTTCCTGTTTATGCATTGAGTAATTCGAATGAGGAATTTGTGTTGGTTTCAGGGACTTCCTCTGGGAAATCTCTGGGTTTGTTGTTCTGTAAAGAGGAAGATGCGGAGACGCTTCTTAAACAGATGAAGATTATGGATCCTCGTATGAGGAAAGAAGGTTCAAAAGTTGTAGCTCTTGCTCTTAGCAAGGTAAAGGAATCAAAAACAATTAGCTCGTTTTTAGTGTTCTGTTTACTGGTTTTGATTTTTGTGTGTGTGTGTTGTTGCAGGTGTTCCAGTTAAAAGTTAATGGTGTGGCATTTAGGTTGATTCCTGAGTCTACTCAAGTGAAAAATGCCCTGAAAGTAAGTTTATTTTTTCATATAACATATTTTTGAATACTCGAAAGCTTTGCCATTTGTCACCATAGACGTTACATCTGATGTAACATGACTGTCGTTATTCATCAATGAGGAGCCTTTGTGTTAGTTTACTGCAGGACATTTTAATTACTTTAGTGGTTTGCGGTGGATTGTTGCCCTGTTTCAGCGACTGTAGTTAAGTCAGTTAGCTAGAGAGGTAACTGATTAGAAGGAAGTTGAGGCAGAAAGAGAGGGGATTCTGGATTGGCCTAGCATTGGTTTGGGCTTAGGAGAGTTTAGGGTGCTTTAGAATTCATCCTAAGGTTCTATCATTGGTGCTTTGATTCGGTTTGTTCTCAGATCTCTTCTGTGCGTAGATTCAGAGAGTAAATAAATAAAGAGAGAATCGTTTCGGGTTCTTATCAGACTCTTCCTTTATATCACATTTCTGATATTATCTGACATGAAATCACATAACGTATGGGTAAAACCTAAGCTTACACCATGGAGATGCAAGAGTTAGGACTTCAGTTGACTCTTTGGATTTGTGTCATGGCATCCCTCTTATGGCTAGGACATACACAGAAATTCCACGTTGATATTGACAACCTTTTCTGCGTCAACAGTTGGTTTTCTGTAGGAATACACTAATGGCATTTAGTTTTGGTTCATTTTTACTCAAAGGTGGTTGGGTTTCTTTGCAGCATATAGGTCTTACGGATGTAATACTTCCTAGATGTAGTGTAAGGAGACTGCAATGTACCATTATTTTTCTGAAAACAGACTGTAGCATTTGGTTAGACAGTGCAAGTAAATGATATATCTCTTCTATATGTGTATACAGGAAAGGAAGTCAGCTGGTTTCGACGATGATGACTTCCATGGTGTTCCGGTTTTCCAGGTAATGTGCAAAAGAACCAATGCTTTCAATAGTTGTGACTTAGCTTTATAGTTGAGCAAAGGTTCAAGGGTGTTGCTTCCTTTGAATGTCTGAGACATGTTTTCTTCCCCAATATTCATTTTTCTTAACATTCTGACTTGTGTTTGTCTCAGTCAAAGAGCTTGATTCTACGCAGTGAAAACATGAGTTATCGTCCTGTTTTCTTCAGAAAGGTTAGTTGAACTTCCAAGACACAGTTCACTTTTGTCCATACACTGATTACACGAACGGCGAGCTTGAATCTGGGTTGAATTCTGACAGGAGGACTTGGAAAAATCCCTAATACGAGCGTCCAGCCAGCAGAACCGACTTAACCCGGCTCTGAAACCAGGCGATATTCAGGTTTTCTTGTTATTTAATTTTAATATCCCTATTTCTTGTAAATCCATATTCTCATCTCATATTATAATGCATGATTTTGTTTTTGAAAGGTTGTAGTTTTCGAAGATATTGTCAAGGGGATGAAGGTAAACAATCAAAGAGAAAACACCACAGAGACGTTCTGTAATGCATTTTTCTTTAAGAATGACGTCTTTTGCTGAATCTGTTTCCTGGGGTTTTGAATCGAAATTGCAGGAAAGTACAAATTCAAACTGGGACGACATTGTGTTTATACCGCCTGGTTTTGAGGTTTCAACTGAGCAAGCCCAGGAGTAGGTAAAATCCTAGGAGCATCGTAGCACCTCAACCTCAACCCATTGCTTCTCCATATTTCATATGCCTATCTCATCATTCAACAACTTGATGAAGTCAGAGAGTTAGAAATAGGGTTGATGATGTTCCATCCATTAACAATTTAACATCCTTCTCAAATTGTTGCTTCTATGTCGTCTTATGATTTTTAGCCTCCTTATGAGTGTTATTTATGACATTTTCTCATTAAATTCACCATTAGTACTAGAAAGAGTAGCTTGTACTAGTCTAATATTGGTGTCACCGATGACCTGTTGAAAGTGGAAAACTGTGCCTCAACTTTTGAAAAATTGTGATTTGAGTAGATTTACAAATCAATATCATGATAGCAAGGTCTATGTAAAAATCGTTCAAAGCTGCATCGTTTAATCATCTCTCGTATCTCCATGATGTTAAACTAGTGGATTCAACCTTCAAATACTCTATGATTGCATATATATTCACTTGCATTTATGTGAGGTATTTATTCAACTAGAATTTTTACTAAATTGGACAAAACGAAAATGTGTTTTAAGGAAATGTTAAATTTTCATGAATTGTGGGATCATGCTCATGCATTTGAATTTAGGCGCAGAGGAAGCTGTAATGAAGCCTCACAAGATACTTTTGTTAATTTTATTTTCTGCAGGCTATGGAACAGAAAGTGAACATACACATGTATGAATACAAGAAAATCCCAAAGGCAACTTAGGCTAGCTAAGTCAGTGTCAATCTCCTTATGTTCTGTTAGATGTGTAAATGCGATCTTTCATCTATTAGTTTTGTGTTTTTCAGTTTTCGGAATGTTTGAATATGCTATAGACAAATCAGACCATCAGTGAATTTATGTGAAATAATTTGATGGACCAGCTAATTTTTTTTTATGACTAACTGTTTTATCCGAGCGGTACAGTAGTGTTACGTCCGTGAAGTTGGTGTAGCCACGTGAAAAGTTTGGTATTTAAAGATCGGCCAGTTTGAAGATTTCAGAACGTTGTATGATCTAAATAATTTGAACAAATCAATGTTTGAGCAACATCTGATCTTACACATGCTGTCAATGCATATTTTGATTTCTGGCTATCAAGTTGGGACTAAATTAATATTTACAAAATGTTATTGTTACTTGTTACCAGTATATTTCCCATGTCCCTTTTGATAAATTTCGACCATATCTACTTCTTGAGGTTTCAATAAATGGGCATTTGTCTGCCTGAAACCTTTTCCAAGTTTTTTTTTTTTTTTTAAATTTTTTCGATAAGGATATATTCTATAAGCCCCTATGTTTCTCTTTAAAGTTTGGGTCTTTAATTAATCTTTATTCCACCACAAAGTAATACGGCTAACTTGGGGATTAAGAAACAAAACCTTGTCAACTTTTCTACCAATAAGAACATAGATGGAATAGATCCATATTATATATTTTATTGTTTTATGCAAACCTTTTAACAAAAAAAACATAGATCTATATTTTTTTTTTTCAAAGAATGCATGCTTTTGCTATCATAAGGTATGAATATAAATAGATAAGTATTGCCATAAAAAATGTGATATCAACAAAATTAGTTTTGAAATTCGTAAAGAGAATTTTCCCATCACTTCGAAATTATTTCTAATCAATATTTGAAAAACATATATATTAAAAAAAATGTATACTGGAAAGCGCCAGAAGTCATAAGTTTTCTTTAAATTAAACACACAATTATTGAGTGGATTATTAGTATCTTAGTACTAATCCTCATTTTGGGTACATAATGCATAATGCATTGAAGGGAATATATTCGAAAGCTTGGAAGATATTAAATGAAAAGCCAAAAGATGGTGCAACTATCTTTACAATTAATTTAGCCATTAGAAAATGGTTCGAAAACCACTTATTCTAGGGTCAAGTACTATGTGATCCAGTTTGATTTGTACAAATAAATAAATTTTTCGCCTTATTACAAATAGTTGCTCGACTAAGTATCCGTCATAAATTTAGTTACTTGCACATTATTTGACCCGCTTTGTTATTTAATAAATTCAAGTACTTGTTATTTGAATATAAAAAACTATTTTATACAAAATTTCACAGATTAATAAGTGGTTTTGGACATCCTTTATTAGAAAAATCAAAATTATAAAAACTCATAATAATTAACTATTAATTTATTCTAATAATTCAAGCGTTAGTATTTTAGTAACAAGTAACTAAAAACAAGTATCAAATAACGAGTATCAAGTAATTTTTAGCGAGTAACAAGTAACGAGGCAAATAGTATAATTTTTTTTGTTAGGCTTGTTACTTGACTTGAACTTGCAAATAAAATCTAAGTTGTTGCTTGTTGCTCGACTTGCCTGAAGCAAGTATTTGTTTTCCCAAAGCGAGTAGAGGCAAGTAGCAAGTAACGAGTAATTATGCCCAGCCCTAACTCACTCAATGATGATACTATGTATGTTAATACTGTAATACTGACAAACAAAGATCGATAAATTAGCGTATATCAGAAGACAACAAAGTAGGGTTTGGACGAGGGAGACGTTGCAGCCAACGATGGAGAATATACTTTCAACAGAGGAAATTGCTAGGACCAATAAGTATCGCTGGGATATAGTACTTCTGCATATGTATTCGTTGCACCCGTTAAAACTCAAGATGTCCATACACTCGCTATCATATGCGGTTTCCTCGTGAAAACAAAACACATGTGCCCTCAAGTTATACAATATCAACATTCTCTTGCTCTTGCTCCACAAGTAGATGATCTCAGAGTTCAATGGATGCATCACCACCGGGAAATAATAGATACCTAACTCTATCAAAGACGTTAAGCTGACTTCCATAAGAGCAGCAATGCCTCAAGACATCAATGTACGTAACCAACCTCCAAACTTGTAACGTTCGGTTTCCGTTCTCACGGTACTCGTTAAAATACATTATAGATCCTTTCGAGGTTGTGATGGTTTTCCTAAAACCATACTACACCTATCATCACGGTACTCGTTCTCATGTGCTTCTCCAGTACCAAAAAAATTAACGATACTACACCTATCATCATCATCACCTCCATAGAAATCGTAGGCTATAAAGAACAGGTGCAATTGTAAATCCAGTGAAGAATTCCATTCAAAGCAATCGACTTATGCGTATTATACCAGAATCTAGACTCAAGACAAGTCACATTTCGAGCTTCCCACGTCCCTGTATCAGATGAGTATATTATAAATAGACTTCAACATCATTGTGATCAGTCAAAAACCACACAACCTTGCATCTTTGTGATCTGGCCAATTGGTTTTGAGTTGGAAGTCCATAGTCTAATATGGTATCAGAGTCCGATCCACATAGTCCAACCCGATCTGACATAAATTTGGTTCAATCATCGATCAGGTCTGAATGTCATCGATCCAAACCCAAACATATCGAGATCAATGGCCAAAATAAGTCATCATCTCGAGGGGGCGTATTAAAGATTCATATCGCACATCGGAAGTTGGAAGGGATCATAACTAATATATAAGGGATATGGGCTAATCCACTCATTATCAATTGATTTTGAGTTAGAAACTCATAGTCTAATATGGTATCAGAGCGGGTTTGCTTGAAGTTTTGATCTTGCGATCAAACTTCTTTTCATTTTTTAAACTAAGTGTTTCTTTTCGTTTTTGTTTTTAAGCCAATTGCTTACAACATTCAAGTTCATCATGAACCTTTGAATCTAAGCCAAAGTGCTTCCATAATTCAAGTCTACCATAGACCTCTGAATCTAAGTCAAGTGCTTCCCAATTCAAGCTTATAACGAGCCTATGAATCTAAAGCTATATTAGTTTTAATTAATTTTTCTAAATTGTTTTCTTATGATTTTTAATTTATTCTTCATGCCAACTGTGCATCCAAATCAAGGTTAGAGCTTCACTCACTGTCTTTTGGACCTCCGGAGCAACACCAAAATCACTCCTACCGGATCACCATTTCACACTACTTGTCAATCTCAAACCGTTGATTCCGGTTTCTCTCCAGCACCGTCTTGAGCTTGAGGAGGCGTATAGAAGGATATAGAAAGATCTAGAATAATCAAAGAATATCTTTAAATATATTTATAATAATTGTCTCATTTATGTATTTGTATAAATTAGGAAACTAGGTTAATTAGGTTTATTATCTCTTCTCTATATAAAGTCATTTTCATTATGAGAGTTAGTATAATATTTCCTAAGCACTAATGTGTTCTTCTCTCATCAACACTCTATCATCTATATCTTTGTAACCAATCCACTGTCGCTAAACGCTCGTAGTTATGTAATATCTCAAGATCTTGCAAAGAGAGGAAACGAGGGAGAGGGATTCAAAACCTTTCTTGAAACATAGGGTTTCCAACGTAATACATAGGAGTTCTATCGATAGCTTGTACGTAAAGCAAGACCAATCCATCGGTACAAGCTAAGACTAATAGCTTCTTGATTGCTGTCTCGACAAAAAAAAACTCACTAAAGATCCTGGAGAACGAGTAAGTCCCCATGTTTTGCACCCATGGTGGCCCACAATTTCAAGTGTTAGTTTGTGAGGTTGCATCTGAATGATCGACCACGAGATTGAAGCAGATGAGTTGAGAGAGATGAAGTGATCTTGGAAGACGTCTGAATCGATTAGCGACCTCCATTTTTTGCTAATTGATCTGAATCTACCGATGCTAATCGCACCAAGACTTCTAATGCCATATCTTGAATATCCATTTTTCGATTTAGGGTTCTTTTGACTTTAGGTGGATATATAATCTATTTCTGAGGCAACCACATAACCAATGAAATGAAAAAGCTCCAAAAACAAATTTTTTAATTATTTAGATAACCAAATAAATTACAATTAATTAATTAGTTTATTATTTTAGACATCTAAACAAGAACAAGTTTATGATTTGATAATGGAATCGAAGTAAGTTAAAAGAAAGGGATTCATGACTTCATGTATATGAGACAGAATATATAAATAGATAAACAATTAAACTAATCCTGTAATATATATATATATATTGAACTTATAATATGAGATTAGTATATTATATTAAAAGATTGATCGCCCATTTGTAAGCAAATTTTGACATTGATAATTTCAATATATATATATTATCTAGTTTTTGCTATTTCTTGAATATCCATTTTTGATTTAGGGTTCTTTTAACTTCTTTTTCTTCTTCGATTACGGGATATATAGTCGATTCTTGCGGAAAACACAGGACCAATGAAAAAAAATCTCAAAAAACAAATTTTCAATTATTTAAATTACCAAATAAATTACAATTGGTTAATTAGATTATTTAGACACTCAAATAAGAACAAGTTTTTGATTTAATAATGGAATCGAATTACGTTAAAAGGATAGGAATTCATGACTTCATGTATATGAGACAAAATAAATAAAAGATAAACAATTAAACTAATAAATAATATTATATATATATATGGAAATTATAATTTGAGTTATGGTTTCGGTTTTATATTCATAATCCGTTAAATACAACTTTTGCTATGAAAGTTTATTCAAATCGTATGTTAAAAAATTTATACATTTAATTTTAACTGGATCATGCTTAGGGGTCTATTAGCTAGGTGTTTTTTTCTTATCGCATAAATGGTTAAAATTATTTCTTCCATGGAGGTGTATTGACGAGTATTTGCAGGTATCTATCGTCATTTAATCACTACAAGAAAACATGTTTTTCACGACTCCAGCTTGCGATTATATCTGCAATCATACAAATTAACGACTATTTGACGACTAGTTTGCAACTCAGTTGCGACCATTACAAATTGGTCGCAACGCAGTCGCTAATTGACAACTAAATAAATTAGCTATAAATTAGTCGTAAATTAGTCGCTAATTTATGACTAATATCAGGTCGACAAACAATAGTCGCAAATCAGTGGCAAAATTAGTGACCAATTTGTGATCAAATACGGTGGTTTGCTAAGTAGTCGATTTTTAGTCGTAAAATACTTAGCCCAAAATTTTGTAACCCGCGCAAAGGCCCAATTATTTCCCACGCTTAGAGAAAATCTGATTTCTCTTTTCCTCTGTTGGTCTCCTCTCTCGCACCCAAATTCGAAACCATAATTTCTTCGATTCTCTTTTACTCTTAGTCACCCCAAATCTTCAAACCCCAAATCGAATCCCTAAATCTTTGTCTTTCTCATGTTAGTTTTGAAGACAACTAATATAAAGAATTTGATTAGGATTCGATTTGTGTTGATTGATGATAAACGTGGAGGCAAAATTTCCGTCTAATAGAAAAGACAAAGGTTGATTATGATTGAAAAGAGCTCGGGATAAGAAAAGTATTTAGCTCGGGATAGATTACGTGTTTGGTTTATAGTTTTATTCTTGAGAGAATATTCTGATCCTTTTATTAATGGGGTACAAGGGGTATTTATAAGGAATCAGGCGCCTTGTCAACCGCCTTCGTCCCTCAGCGCGTGCGCGGTGAGCTTGAATCTCTCGCCGAGTCGCACTTGAGTGTTTATGGTAAGTCGGTAATTCTTTTTTTGGGCCTCAATGGATGGGCCTAAGCTGGTCGGCATTTGACCTGCTCGGCATTCGACCTGCTCGGGGTTTGACCTGCTCGGTATTGGGCTGCGAAGCGGGACGTGAATTCAATAAATGAGCCTCGAATGCTCATTGGGCCGGGCTGATAGGATGGTCAGTCCTATCTCCAACAATAGCCCCCCCCAGCTCGGGGTACGAAGGAATGCGAGTATACCGAGATCTACATGTTTCAGTCTGGCGCATTCTTCGTAAAGAAACAATTGCGCAGGAGAAATTGCTTGATCCCGATCTATCGCTTCATTTTCCTAATCGTGACCGTTAGGTGAGCGTATGCGTGGGAAAGCCGCGCTTTGCGTCTGCACGTGGAGTTCACCGCGGGACGTAATCATTAGCATTTTTTACTGATTCCCGCGCTCTGGCCACATGTCGAATTCTCATGGCGCATCAATTAGGTTTCCGTGTTGCGCAGCCACGTGTCATTTTCTTACGGCGAAGCGAGCTCGAGTCTCGAGGTTGCCGTTTATAATTGCGATTCTCGTTTTCTTTTTCTTCATTTCTACCATAACTTTAACGATTGAACTTTCTTTCTTCGCTCTTCTTTCAATCTTGTTTTTCGGCGAATCTTTCTTTGATTTTAGATCACCCGATCTAGCTTTCCCTCCCTCCGGTGGTTGCTAGACCTTGAACAGGTGCGTCGTCTCTTCCCGTCTCATTTCTGTATTTTTTCTTTCGCCGGGGCTCTCTGGGACCTTTTACTTCGCCAATCGTTTTCTTCCTCCTCCGATAATCATGTCCGATTTGTTTGTTGGTATCCGGGCTGAATCGAGTTCCACCTCCGAATTGGCTGGGCGATTTGGGGGTTCTTCTGATTCCGACGTGGTGTCTCCAGTTATTCCGTTCTTCGACGAAGAAGAAGAAGAGGATAATATTCCGTTGGTTCGTCGTAAGTTGGACCGAGCTGGAGACGCGGGAGCTTCTACGTCCGCACCAAACCCCGTTGTTCTTCAAAGAACAGATCGTGGTGCAGAGGCTTCTACGTCTATGCCGGATCTTGGTGCGCGTTTTAGAGATCGAGTTCATAGTACGGGAGTACACGCTTCGACTTTAAATCCTACAGCTTGTCAAAGAGTAGACCGAGCTGGTGATGCAGGTGTGTCTATGTCAGTACCTGCAGCTCGTCAAAGAGTAGACCGAGCTGGAGATGCAGGTGTGTCTACGTCAGCACCGGTTCCTCCTTCTGCTCCCGTACCTGGGAAAGTCAGAGTGATTAGTCGTCGTCAAGGTCGGGGTGGACAACCTTGGGCGGCGACTGCCCGGAGGGTGCCAAGGGCTCCCAAGGCGAGGAAGCTTTCATTCAGACAAGGGGGCTTCCCGACCTTGACGAAGTGGGATTCTCTAAACCCGCTGAAAGAGATGTTTCCAGCGTGTGAGTTCAGAGTCCCCAAGTCTGGAGATCGGCCCTGGTCTCCTCCTATGGGTTTCGTGTGCCTCTATGAAAGCTTCTTCACGAGGTTGCACCTTTGTTTTCCCCTTCCCGAGTTGTTCGTTTGATATTGCCGAGATCGAGACTTAGCGTTCTCACAGGTCTGCCCGACTACCATGCAGAACATGGTAGCTTCTTATGTACTTGCTGCTGAGCACGGGATGGAATTGACCGATCAACTGTTTGAGTCTCTGATGACTCATATGAAGAATTCGGGGTACGATGGGACCTTCTATGCTGCTTTCAATCTGGGGTCGAAGATTCTAATGGGGAAGCCTAGTAAAATCGATGAGTGGCAGACGCGCTACTTCTTTGTGAAGACTGGAGGTGGATCTGCTATGGATCCGGATGAGGACTATCGTACCGTGTGGAACTTTAAGCTCGGTAGAGCCCCGTCTATTTAGGTCGGTTCGAAACTGATTCTACTCCCGATTACTGACTGTTTGCTTTCTTTTTCCGCGAATCACAATACCAGTGCCTATCGGTCAGACGAGTTCGTAGCAGCACTCGGTACTCTTCAATCGGCGAACGTTTCTTGGAAGGAGGTGTCCGAGGAAAAAGTTCGCAAAGCCCGGGAGGACGTCGCAACAGGTGAGTTCATGCTTTTGTCAGCTCGTTTATGACTCATTCTTTTGTTTCACTTGTCCTTTCTTTTTCTTTTTACTTAACTATTCTGTTTCTGGAAAACTTGTGAAGATGTGGTACGATATCCTGATTACGCCGAAGAGCTCGCGGCGTCTCCTGTGGTAGCTCGGGAGAGAGCCAAAGTTTGGGAAAAGGCTGAAGCTCGATAAGAGGTCGGTGACGCGGATCTCGGGGACAACGACTTTCTTAATATGGCTGAGGGAATGCCAAGTTCTGAGGGTCCTGCGCGGAATCCTCAAGCTGAAGGATTTATACCGACTCCAGGTTTTGTGGAGATCAACCCTTCTAATGAAGTTGAGGTCGGGGTCGATGAGGTCGGGGATGTTGCTAGGGAGCAGGTTCCGATTGTTGCTGAGGAGCAAGTTCCGATCGTTGTTGAGCCGCTGCCTACTGAAGGAGTGGCTTGAATCCCAACTGAATGGGCTAAGGATCGAGCTCGTAGGGAGAAGGCGAAAGGGAAAAGGTCGAAGAGGAGCTCGAGGGAACGCTCCTCCAAAAAACAAAGAACCGATTCAAGAAGCGCAGGTGGCCAAGGTACTAGCACGGGTGGAGATGGTGAGCACGGCTTCTCCTTCACTTATTCTCGGTCATCGAAGCCCATATTTGAGAGCGCGCCTGATTGCGCCGAACTGGTGAGGGCGATCTCGTGCACTGTTGGTACAGTGTCGCGGGTTCAGGAGATGGCGGCGCCATCGTCGTTTATCCGTGCGTCTCACTCCTTTGTGCAGGTAAATTCTTGGTAACTCTCTTTACGTTTTGATACGATTTCTGATAAGTCACTTTCTCACTTCTATCCTCTGTCGCTTTCAGATGGGGAAAGCGCTCGCTGACCTAGCTCGGGAGTGCGATATGCAGGTCAAGATCGCGAAGGAAGAAGCAGAGAACTTTGCGACAGGAGTGGGGATCAAGGTAGCTGAGCTTGACGAAGAGCAGAAAAGGTCCGCCGAACTGGCTACTGAGAGAAACCAGTTGCTTCGTCGGGAGGCCGACCTAGAAGCTGAACTTGCTAAGGTTCGCCCTGAGCTGGTCGCGGAGCAGAATGAGAACAGGGCTCGAGTAGCTCATCTGGAGGCAGAGCTTGAGAAGGGTAAATCTGAAGCGGTTATTGCACGTGCAGAGTGCGACGTGTTGGAAGCAGAGAATCTCTGTCATAGTGAGAAGGGAAGTCTGCTCGAGAAAGAGAGGGACGAAATCGTCAGACGCTTCTAGGCGTACAAGGCCAAGAGTGCCGCTCAACTGCAATTAGTTCAGGACAACATGGAGGGTCGTAAACAGCTTGAACGTCCCGAGGCTCTCTTAACTCAAGCTCGGGGCCTACGACGATGCCTCGAGACGCTCGGGGATCGCCGTTCCAGATGGTTTGTTGGTTAAAGTCACTGACGATGAAGCCAAATATGTGGCCGAGCTCAAGGCTAGCTCCATACCCGACCTTGAGCCTTCAGATTTCAAAGTGCCAGAAGACGGGGCTCAATGACGCCAGGTCGGTTGCTACCGTTTTTGCTGCAGCCCGTATGGGACCAACCTGCGGATGTTCACATCAGAGGATGCGGCCGAAGTGCGGGCGTCGGGACTGTCTCCTTATCTGTAGCTTTAGTCGTTTTTTGTTTTCTCCCTTTCCTTGCTTATTATTTTGTTGTAGTAGACATGGAAGGTCGGTAGGTGATTGTAACAGTATAACCTTTTAATGAAGAAATTTTATTTTTGGACTCGAATTGTTGTCGAACTCGAATTGTTTTTCTTTGACCAAGCCCGCTTAGCATGTCAAATGTTTGTGTGTGAATGATTATTTAATTATACGCTTATAAGTTTGTGCGTAGAAGAGATGCGAGTGAAAACTCGGCTTCACGCTTAACGTTTGTACGCAGAAGGAATACGAGCAAAAACTCGGCTTTACGCTTAAGGAATGTACGCGGGATATTTGCGAGTGAGAACTCGGCTTTGCGCTTAAGGATTGTGCGCATGATATTTGCGAGTGAGAACTCGGCTTCGCGCTTACATACCCCCATTCAGGGGGATCAAGCCAATCCTAGTTCGGTAAGTTACACTGAAAATGATAGGTCGGGAGCGTTAGTGGTGGAAGCGCTTTAGGTTCATTGTGTTCCACGAGCGCAGGACAGCTTCGCCATTTATTGTAGCTAGTTCGTAGACACCGGGTTTTACGATTTTTGAAATGAGGTAAGGGCCTTCCCAGTGTGCGCCGGGTTTCCCGTTCTCTATGTATTCGAGTATCTCAGTTCGCCAATCTGATGATGTTGGTTCAGCGGGTGGAGGGAGATAGTCCGTCGTTTTCTGTTCGTCCGCGTGATTGAGCTCGGTTGTGTGGGCGTCTTTGATGAGAGCGATGTCCCTAAGAAGGGCGATGCTGGGCTGCTCGATACTCTCCATTGGTATAACGTTGCGTTGAGTTGGATCAGAAGTCAATGCTAGGGCGGCGAGTGCGTCGGCGGAGATATTCTCTCCTCGGGGTATTTTTGTGAGGCTTAATTTGTTGAACTCAGCGGCAAAGTCTTTGACAAGTTTGAGGTAGGCGTCTATGCGTTTGTTTTTGGCCTCGTACTCGCCGCTGAATTGGTTGGCCACGAGCTGTGAGTCGTAGTGTGCTCGGAGGCTTGTTGATTCAACACCTCTTGCCAACTCAGGAACCAACTCGATCAAGAAATCCGTCAAAACTTGGGATTTAACGGCAGGTCGGCTCTTCTACTCAACGTCATATTCATTGAGTTCGATTGCCAATTTTGCAATCCGACCTGATTGACTGGGACTGTGGAGGATCGTTCTCAGCGGTTGGTTGGTAAGAACGGTAATCGTATGAGATTGGAAGTAGGGGCGCAGCTTCCTAGCTGCGGTAACAACGGCGAGGGTGAGCTTTTCCAGTGTGGGGTATCGGCTTTCAGCACTGTCTAGCGATTTGCTTACATAGAAGATGGGTTTCTGCTCTCCTCTATCTTCTCGAACGAGGACGCCGCTGATCGCCGAGCTGGAGACTGCAAAATAAAGGTATAGGGTTTCTCCGACCTCGGGTTTAGAGTGAACGGGAGGTGTCGATAGGTATAATTTAAGCTGTTGGAAAGCTTCTTCGCACCGTTCGTCCCACAAGAGCTCCTTGTTCCCGCGGAGTAATTGGTAGAAAGGTAGGCACCTATCCGTTGATCAGGAGATGAAGCTATTGAGGGCGGCGATTCTTCCAGTAAGTCGTTGAATTTCGCGCTTGTTTCGAGGCGAAAAGAGTTCGAAAACTGCTTTTATCTGCGTGGGATTAGCCTCGATGCCGCGCTGGGTTACGATGTATCCCAAAAATTCTCTGGAGGTGACTCCGAAGGTACATTTGGCCGGGTTTAGCTTCATCTGATAGTTGTTAAGGGTATCGAAGCATGTTCTTAGATGATCGACATGTTCTTTCGCTAGCAAGGATTTTACGAGCATGTCGTCGATATAGACCTCCATTGTTTTGCCGAGCTCGTCTGCGAACATTTTATTGACGAGGCGCTTATAGGTGGCACCGGCGTTCTTTAAGCCGAAGTGCATGACTCTGTAGCAATACGTTCCCCGATCAGTTATGAAGGCCATTTTGTCTCGATCTGTTATGCAGATCTGGTTTTATCCTGAGAAGGCATCCATAAAAGAAAGGAGCTCGTTTTCCGTGGTCACTTCGATGATCTGATCAGTACGTGGCAAAGGGAAGCTATCCTTGGGACAAGTTTTTTTGAGGTCGGTGAATGATATATCATGGTTTTTACCCGTTTTTAGCCATGATATAAGTCCTTTTTGTTGAGTCTTTTCTCTAGTTTTAGAGTCTTTCAGGTTCTTTTCAAGATATAGGCGCTATGGAGCTAATTGAAGAATTTGAGAAGCTTTTGAGGCAATCTGGAGTTGAAGCTGTTCGGGAACAAGCTCAGCATCGATCGACACTGAGAAGCATCGATCGACACCCTTCGTTTGGGAGTCCCACGACCAAAAGACCAAGCATCGATCGATACCACTTATGGCATCGGTCGATGCCCGTGACCAGAACACGAGACAAACCCGAGATTCATTCAGAAGCTTTCCTTATTTTTCGAGATAAATTCCAAAACATTTTAGAACTATATAATGAAGTTTTAGAGCCTCCTTAGAGGACACCTTGTGATTTCTGGAGAAAAGAGTTCTTCTGCAACTGAGTTTTGGAGAAGAATTCTTGAACCTCTTTGTATTTCTACTCTATTTGATTTCTATATTATGATATCTATTCTATTCATTATGTTTGTTGCATTCACCATGACTGAGTAGATTCCCTGTTAGGATTAGGGTTATTTAAAGGTACTTGATGAATTGTTAGATCTGAATTGATTGTTAGGGAATAATCTATAGAGCTTTTCACCTAGACTTGAGTTTAATGCTGATTTTAGTCTCGCGAACTAAAATCTGACTTTAAGTTGTTAATTGGCACGGAAGTGTGATTGATTTGCCTGATCTAGTGTTTGGTGAGCAAAAGCCCTATTCGCAAAGGAATTTGGTTTAGGGATTTTGTGAACAATTGAACTTGAGCTTTAATGCTTGTTTAAATTCTATGAATTTGCAAAGGAATTTGGAATTCTAGGTTTAGACATAGATAGTTTTCGCAACGACAGTTGGTTTACTTTACATCTGTGTTTCAAGTTTGAAAGCGGAGCTTAATTTATTCCTGACGATTGACTTGATTTGATAATTCTGATTTGCCTGCAAGTTTCCCTAAGCCTAGCTTTTCCACCATTGATTTTATATCCTTGATTTACTTGCTTTTGTCATTTTTTAATTCCATCTATTCTGCTTAGCTTAGTTCATATT
>SMJT01000156.1:101224-144522 GCA_004349715.1 Crucihimalaya himalaica
GTTTAATGCTGATTTTAGCCTCGCGAACTAAAATCTGACTTTAGGTTGTTAATTGGCACGGAAGTGTGATTGATTTGCCTGATCTAGTGTTTGGTGAGCAAAAGCCCTATTCGCAAAGGAATTTGGTTTAGCGATTTTGTGAACAATTGAACTTGAGCTTTAATACTTGTTTAAATTCTATGAATTTGCAAAGGAATTTGGAATTCTAGGTTTAGACATAGATAGTTTTCGCAACGACAGTTGGTTTACTTTACATCTGTGTTTCAAGTTTGAAAGCGGAGCTTAATTTATTCCTGACGATTGACTTGATTTGATAATTCTGATTTGCCTGCAAGTTTCCCTAAGCCTAGCTTTTCCACCATTGATTTTATATCCTTGATTTACTTGCTTTTGTCATTTTTTAATTTCATCTATTCTGCTTAGCTTAGTTCATCCTGAGTCTTTGTGGTTCGACCCCTAAATTAATATAGCGACTGCTTACATACTTTTAGGGTATTAGTTTTGAGCACATCAGTGAAATCAACGCAGACTCTCCATTTGCTGGACTTCTTTTTGACAACCACGGGGTTGGCCAACCAGTCGGGATAATGTATTTCAGTAATGGACCCAGCTGCAGTCAATTGGTCGGGTCGATATTTACTTGGGTCAAAAGACCCCGGGCAGGTTGGTTGTGGAGGTCGGGATCTCTCGAGATGTGGCAATCGATTACTTAACAAGTTTTAGCCGCTTTTCGCAGCTTATGCCCAACTATAAAGCAAGTTTGGGACATCCGCTGATCCCCGCGAATTGTACAGACCGTGGAACCGACAGGAAACTTGAGGCATTAATGGTAGGTGGAGGTGACTGCCCTCACCGTATTGATCCATGGGGTCCCGAGGATCATATTGTAAATCGCAGGCTTGTCGATCACTTCGAACTTGACGATCCGGGTCGTTCCTCCTATGTAGATCGAGAGTTTGACCGTTCCGATGGTGTCGGTCGTTTCCCCATTGAACCCTGTGAGGGATCGTTTGGACGGCTTGAGGATGAGGCCGGTAAGACTCATCTTGTCCCAAGTTTCTTTGAAGATGAGGTCAACCAAACTCTCAGTATCGATCAAGACCCTACTGATCTCGCAATCTGCAACTTGTAGCTGAATGACCAGCGGCTCGTGATGCGGGTGAGCTACCCCGCGTCCGTCTCTCGCGGTAAAAGTGATATTGACCTCCCCTTCGGTCGAGCTCGGTGAAGCGTTGTCCATTTGTTTAAGGTTCGCCTCGACTCGCTGCTCAGACATCTTAATCGACCGGACGGAGTTGTTGCATTCAAGAGGACCGCCCATTATCATCCCGATGAGCTGTCTTGCCGGTGATAAGGTTTGAAGAAGCGCTGGCGCCTCCGGAGTGTGCTCCCTGTGGTCCCCGATTTGATTAGTTCTTGACTGCCTATCGACGTCTCGATCTTGGGATGGAGAGTGTTGCTGGCTGTCATCGTCTTGATCCCACGGTCCACTGCGCGGACGCTGTTCGTTGTTCCCACGTTGGTTGTTGTTCCGACCAAATTGTTGTTGGCTGTTGTTCCAGGGTTTCATGTTTCCTCGGGGAGCAGGGAGATCATCCAATTTGATGACACCCTTCTCATATTGTGCTAAGAGAGCCTCGTGGACTGATCGGCATTGGGAGGTCGGATGACCCTTCATCTTGTGGAACTCGCAATAAGCATCGTTATCCTTGGGTTGGTAATTCGCACTCTGTCACTTATTCCAAGAGAGTGGGGAATTCCGCTGTGAGTTTGGCGGGTTTAGTTGTAAGTTCGGCGGGAAATGTATGTCATTGCTGACTGCGAAAGAGGGAGCGGCCGACGGTGAGTCTGGGCTATCGCTTATGGCCAAGGCTACGGCCCGTTTACTAATTTCTTGTAAGTATTCTTCGTCATAATGTTGACGGGGTTCGTAGTATTCTTCTCGAGCTTTTTCTTTTAAGATCGTCGTTTTGGCCGGGGCATGCTTCTTAGACATGAGGGCTCGCTCCTCCTCGATCTCAAATGAAGATGGAAGCTCGACATAAGGCATCTTCTAGGGCTCGTGGTTTGTTCAGTTTCAAGTCTTCCTTGAAGGCTGATTCGAACCAAAGACCATTCCTAAGAGCCGAAAGGGCCGCATCGTCTGAGACAGTAACTCGGGATACGACCATTTTGAATCGGTCGATGTACGATCGCAGGATTTCCTTCGGGCCTTGAGTTAACGCCCATAGGTCGGCGTTGGATGTTCCTTATTGGATGAACATTGAATATTGTTTAAGGAAGGCAGCCAAAAGTTGGTAAAAATTATGGATCGAATGTGTCTCCAGTCTGGCGAACCAGGTCAGTGCGGAGCCAACAAGATTTTCTACGAAGAGCTTGCAGATACCGGCCTCTCGCTCTTCGGGTGCGAGCTAATGGCGTCCTGTGGCGACGTTGAAAGCGGTCATGAACTCACTGGGGTATGTGAGTCCTTTGTATGGGAGGATTTTGACCTTCCCAGGATATCTGATCGCCGTATTCTGTAGACAGGGACTGAATGGGGTGTTCTGCGTTTCTCGCAGAATTCGATCTATTTTGGGCGCCGAACTGGTAGCTTGGTGCACAGTGGAAGTCAATTGATGGAGTTCGGCTCTGATGCTCGCTAGCTCGCGATCTCGCTCTTGGTCGGCAAGAATTTTTTGGAGTGTTTCGAGGCTTCGGCGCTCTTCCTCTCTCTGTGAGGATTCCGGCGTGTGGTGCCTTAGCTCCTCCGGGTTAAGGCGGGTATGCAAGAGTCGATCTTGTTCGTTGGGTACCGACGATGCATTTACGAACGAGGTCGGGAGTCTTCGTACCTCTTCTTCGACTGCGCGGTCAATGGTTGGGTTGCTTCGAGGTGCTACATTGTCTAGGCGTTCATAGCAAATTTTCTGATCAGCCGCAAATTCGGCGAAGCGCTCGTTGTTGCTTCGGGTCGACTCGGTCATCTGTGTGATTAAGGTTTGTAGAAGCGCGTTCGTCATGGTGAGTTGGCTTCCTGGCGTGAGGTCGGTATCGGGATGTAGCGGCTGTGTTCGGGCCGTCGTATCGGTTCTAATTTCAGCTTTGGGTAATGGACAGCTCGTGCTCGCAGGGGCGAGCTCGGGCCCAGTTTCAGCTGGGACTTCCGATGGGAGCATCTCATCGGGTTACGTCTGAGGTCTAGGCGTCGCAGCTCAGGTTGATGTTGAGGGATCTGGCTCTCTTGGGTTCAGTGTTCGTGACAGAACGAGCTCTTCAGCATCTGACGAGTGTAGTGGTATTGATGATTTTCGTCCGGCTATCTTTGGGTCTTTTCTTTGCGCGTAGGAAATGTCTAAACCCCCTCCTTCTAGCGCCAAATGTTAGTTTTGAAGACAACTAATATAAAGAATTTGATTAGGATTCGATTTGATGTTGATTGATGATCAACGTGGAGGCGAGATTTCCATCTAATAGAAAAGACAAAGGTTGATTATGATTGAAACGAGCTCGGGATAAGAAAAGTATTTAGCTCGGGATATATTAAGTGTTTGGTTTATAGTTTTGTTCTTGAGAGAATATTCGGATCCTTTTATTAATGGGGTACAAGGGGTATTTATAAGGAATCAGGCGCCTTGTCAACCGCCTTCGTCCCTCAGCGCATGCGCGTTGAGCTTGAATCTCTCGCCGAGTCACACTTAAGTGTTTATGGTAAGTCGGTAATTCTTTTTTGGGCCTCAGTGGATATGGACCTAAGCTGGTCGGCATTTGACCTGCTCGGCATTCGACCTGCTCGAGGTTCGACCTGCTCGGTATTGGGCTGAGAAACGGGTCGTGAATTCAATAAATGGGCCTCGAATGCTTATTGGGCCGGGCTGATAGGATGGTCAGTCCTATCTCCAACATCTCACTCTCTCCATCTCTCTGTCTCTCTCAATCTCTCTATTTCTCCAAAACGAGGCTTTGTCTCTCTCACTCTCTCTGTCTCTCCAAATTGAAACCTTAATTTCGATTCTCACAAATGGTGAAGACGAAGATTGGACGCGGAGGAAGACAACGTGGAGGATGAGGTGCTTATGTCGCCTCGCAACCACGATCCACAAGGACCGATACGCAGCACGACCCTTCTTCTTCAAGATGAACAGGTGCGCCTCTTCCGACACAATCCACAGTCGCCCCCAATACTTCTTCTACAAAAAGACACTCAACTTCGTCGCCGCTCCCAAGTCAGTACAACTTCACTTCGGGGCCAAACCCCTCTCAGCCACTGCTTGTCCAAACTCAGCTGAATGTCGGAGGCTATCCACCGCCAACGTATCTATTCCATACCACCTCAACGAATCCTAAAGCTCAGATCTCTTAACCATGAAGCTCTTCGAATCCTCAAGCTCAGATCTCTCACCCACGAATCTCTTCCAATCCTCTAGTGCGGAACTCCGAAACTCATATATAGTCATCAGTCATCTGATGCGCACAACTCCAGCCGATCTTAGGGACAACAATCTCCGCTGTCTTGAAGCATTGCTAAGGGTGCCAAACCATCATCTATTTACAACTTCACTAGCTCCCATACTCCCTCAGCCGAAAGATACCACATTGTAAAATTTTTATCTCTCAACTCGGTTTGTTCGTTGTTATACTTTTGAAGAAGGAAACCCTTGTTTATAGATATGTTTCTTTGAGATGTTTGTTTCTGATTTCTTGTTTTGCATCCTAAATCGAGTAGTATTAGATTCTAATGTATTCTGATTTTGCATCCTAAATCGAGTAACATTAGAGTCTAATGCATTCTGATTTCTTTGAGATGTTTGTTTATCATTCCTGTTTTTGCATCCTAAATCGAGTAGTATTAGAGTCTAATGTATTTTGATTTTGCATCCTAAATTGAGTAATATTATAATCTAATGCATTATGATTGCTCTGAGATGTTTGTTTCTTATTTCTGAGATGTTTGTTTCTTATTTCTGAGATGTTTGTTTCTTATTTCTTTGAGATGTTTGTTTATCATTCCTGTTTTTGCATCCTAAATCGAGTAGTATTAGAGTCTAATGTATTTTGATTTTGCATCCTAAATTGAGTAATATTATAATCTAATGCATTATGATTGCTCTGAGATGTTTGTTTCTTATTTCTGAATTTGGATGCTACTGTATGATTTCTTGTACACAATTCCTTCTATAAATTTCTTAGTAATTAGTATTAGAGATTGTCTGACATTAGTGTAGAACTTGTGATGATTGTTGATGCATCAAATTAAGAGTCTTATGGTTTGTCTTTCTTGGTTGATTTAGTTATTATTTCTGTCTAAGTTCCAAAACTTATTCAACTTGTTGGCTTTCTAAATATTCTTTGTTCTCTGAGCTTGAATGTTATATATGTCTGTTTGTTTGTGTGTAATATATGTTTATATGCTTAAATGTTAATGTTTACTTCTGTTTGAATGCTTGAATGTTAATGTTTACTTCTATTAAGATTTACTTTTGTTTGTTTACTCTTTGTGTGTAGGTTTGGTCTTGACAAGGGAGCTTTGGTTTGGAAGATTACAAAGATATTCGCAAACAAATTTGATGGTCTATACTACAGTTGGATTGTGGTGCCTCGAGAACAACAGGGATATCCTCGAATTTGTGGTAACCATTTATTTTCTGTTATCCTCTATATGTACTTCTCTTTCTCTTCTAACATCAATATTCTCTACTTGTATTGTAGAAAACGCACACCTGGGATCCCTTAATCTCAGAGACATTTCAAGCACATTTCGAAAAAAAAAATCAGAGGCACATGAAAGATATGGTAAGCAAAGTTCACATTTCTAGAGCACGGCCGACCTGGATCAGCGATACTCTATGAAAAGAAATGACGGCTATTGGGACACAAAACCTGCTCAACAGAGAAGTCAGACCACATATGCTACTCGGAATTCTGACCGTGGTGGTCTTGGTGCTCACGTGCACTTTGGAGGGCAAAAGTCTTTTCAACAAATCCACGAAAAAATGGTAATTTACATTCTTTTATCTACTGCTTTTATAAGTTTAAACTTATATCCTTACCTATTTATTTTTGTTACATTTTCAGGAAGAGGAGTTGGGTAGACCAGTTAGTATCGGTGAAGTTTTTGTTAAGACTCATACAAGACCAGATGGGACTTATGCTGATAGGAAGGCGCAGATAATCGCAGAGACGTATCAGAAGAACTTGCAAGTGAAGTTGTCCGAGCTCGAGGCAGAAAATTCAGATGAGACTTCGCGAGCTGTAGAACTAAATGATTACAACGACGTCTTTCTTCAAGTGATATTCCTTTTGGTTTATTCATTATGCATTTGCATTCTTTACAAACTGTCTGACTTTCTTTTATGTCTCCCAGTTCACTAACTTGGATAAAAGAGGGCGTTTTTATGGTATTGGAAGTCTCTGCGAGTCTCACTTCAGCGATAATCGCAAGTACCCGGGTATCTCTTCGTTCTATCAGTCGTTGCAACAACAACTAGAAGAAGCTCAACGCTGAATAGAAGTACATGCTGTTGATAACGTGCGCCTTAGATCTAATCTGCTAAGCAGCAGCAAAAGATAGTTGAGCTCACCATGATGGAAAAATACCTTTGCACCACTGACCCAGGATATCTGAACTTCTTGTCATCCAACTCTGGTCCAACTCACTCTTCTTCTTTGGTTTATCTCGTTTGGAACTAAGTAATGTGTTGTTTAGCTTTAGTTTTCTTCTTTTAATGTTTTT
Organism: Crucihimalaya himalaica; assembly: GCA_004349715.1. Taxonomy (NCBI): domain Eukaryota; kingdom Viridiplantae; phylum Streptophyta; class Magnoliopsida; order Brassicales; family Brassicaceae; genus Crucihimalaya; species Crucihimalaya himalaica. Next base: position 107,937 of record SMJT01000156.1, read on the forward strand.
GGATCCAAATGGTAGTGAACCTTATGTCTTTACGTTAGTTTCATGGTTTATTTAAGTACATTTGTTATAAAGCTTTAGTTTGTATTTGTTTTATATTCAAATTTCATTATATTAGAATCAAAATAACCAAAAAATCAAAACCAAAACCAAAACGCTTTTTTGAAACCAAAATAATAACTATTCAGTCGCAAATTAATCGTTAATTAGTTGGTAAAGAATCCCAAAAACAGTCACGACCCAATCGCTATTTAGTCGCAAATTTAGCAACTAATTGCCGACTGTTTTGTGTCAACAAAAAAATCAGTTTTAAAGTAGTCACAAATTAACGATTAACTAATGATTATAATAATTAACGATAAAATATCAGAGATTATATAGTTTAATTGCTAATCAGTTGCTAATCATGGGTTTGGGACTACTTACAACCAGTGGCGGATCTAGAAACTTTTTTTAGTGGGGACATATATATAACAATATGTATATATATCATGTATATAGATGAGAAGAAAGGAAGCAAAACTAATAAATGGGGACATAGGTAATAAATTTACCTTAAAACAAAATATATTAAGAGATTACTGGTGCAGCTGCCCCCATCATCTCCTTCCTGCGTCTGCTCCTGCTTACAACGGTTCCGTAGTCGCGAAAAGCCTATTTTTTTGTAGTGAATTCACAAGAGACGTAAAGTGGCAAGCTTTGAGGCTCGATACAAGGGGCTCAACGCCGCCCTAATCATTCTATTTCAGTATGCTTTTATTACTTTGTTTTTTTCTTACTGTATTTTATTGTATAGAAGCTAATAATCAATATTCATTAAATAACGACAACTTTATACTTAAATAAAAAAATCATTAAATTAAAAAGAATAAGACATGTTTTTTTAATATAATAAAGTAAAAGCTAAGATGGCGTTTTGTTTGTTGAAGTGATTTGCTTATATAGAGTTCAATACTGACAATTTTTTTTTTGGTATTAGAAAATTTCTAAATCAATTGGAAGTTTTATCTTTTTAAGAAAAGAAGTAATCTTTTTTATTTATAAATATATCAATATTAATTTGTTTAATTTTATATTGGTTTTTTGTTGATTAATAATCAATTTATATTTTATGTAAAAAAAACATTTTTTTAAATAACGTAATTGAGTTTAGTTCCTTATTTTTGTAATTTCTCTTTTTACTTTTTTAGAAAAAAATAAAGATAGATTATAACAGTTTTCTTTATCCAATGACCTTATAAAATGTTAGTTTTATATTTTTAAATAAAATGTTAGTTTTATATTTTTTAATAAAATGTTAGTTTTATATTTTTGTAATATTTAGAAAATAAATAAATTAGTATTCCTTTTCTAATGGTTTTATGTTACTTAATTCACTTTTTTAATTATGCTACAAAAGGAAGATATTAAGTATTAGTTTTATTATTTTCGTAATATTTAGATAATAAATAAATTAGTTATTCTCTTTTTTAATTTCATTTTGCAATATTACTATATTTTGATTTTTTGTAAAATTTAGAAAAGAATAAATTAGCTATTCTCTTTTTCCTTTTTCAATGGCTTTAAGTTACTTAATTTACCTTTATAATAGAAAAGTAAAATATTACTATTTCTTCTTTTTTTTTCAAAAATTTATAAAAGAATAAATTAGTTTTTTCTTTTTATATTTTTTCAATATATTTAGAAAATAGAATAATTATTGTAAAATTTAGAAAATGAATAAATTAGATACGTTTTCTTTTTTCAATGGCTTTAACTTACTTAATTTACCTTTATCCTAGGGAAAAAAAATTCAAAAATTTATAAAAAAGAATAAATTAGTTTTTCTTTTTAAAAAGTAATAAATAGATATCGTAAAATTTAGATAAGAAATAAATTATAATTAAGTAGCATAATCTTTTTCTTATAATTAAATCTTTGACATGTTTAACATTTTTTACATTTTTCAACTTTGATAACTTTGACACGTGTCGAAATCTTGAATCAATTAACATGACACGTGTCACCATCATATGAGTTACTAACTTTTGAAAACTCTCTTTTATATAATAAGATTAGGGTTAGGAATCATTTTGGTTATAATTTGATTCCTCATTACATTTGGTATTTATGCAAATTGCTAATACTGTATTCTTTTTTTTTGTATAAACTTTAGTATCGGACTGGATCATTTATATATATCCGATCAATAACCAGATATTTAGATCAAATAATTTTTTTTTTACACTTATATATATAAAAAACGAAGTTATATAGTGTTAAGACTATGAGTTTCTAACTCAAAACCAATTGGTAATGAGTGGAGTGGCCCATATATCTTATATATTAGTCAAGATCTCTTCCAACTTCCGATGTGAGATATTAATTCCTAATACGCTCCCTCGAGATGATGGCTCCTTTGGCTATTAATCTCGATATGCTTGGGCTTGGATCGACGACACTCAAGCCTGGTCGATGATTGGACCAACTTTGGGTCAGATCGGGTTGGACTGTGTGGATCGGGTTCTGCTACCATGTTAAGACTATGAGCTTCCAACTCAAAACCAATTGGCAATGAGTGGAGTGGCCTATATATCTTATATATTAGTCAAGGTCTCTTGCAATGCAACTTCTGATGTGGGATATTAATCCCTAATATATAGTAAATTCTTATGATTTAGTATATATCATTACGCGATTTTTACAATTGTCAGAATTTCGACATAGAAACTACGGTATAAATGAATAAGAATTAGTGTTCTTATATATGTGTACATGATATATATGGGTGTGCGACGAGTAGCATAATTTGATATCACTGCTTAGGAAGACAGATGATGATGTGTCGATTCCAAATTTCATGAATTTGCATGCAAACCTAATATAAGTTTTAAAAAAAAAGAGAGTATGGCATTGAATTGAACTCGTGACATTTTCGCGTTACCCATAGATATAGTCAAAAAAGAATTATATATTTTTTGAGATGGATGCTTGGACCACAACACACCATAACCATTCCTTATTTAATATCTTTTGGGAGAAAAACCAAACCATAACTCAACGTATAACTCCATTTACATTGGTTTCAATAGGTTACATTGTATAAAATGAATAGCTGAATACATATACATTGCATGTATTTTAAAATTATACCCAAGACACTATTGAGAGGATAGCCATTACAACAATGCTATATTTAATTCTGTCTACAATATACACACGACGCTAGTTATTAAATATTACACATTTTGATTAAAATTATGTCGTTTTAGTATCATTTTATATTTTTAATAAAATTTTCAGTTTTAGCTGTATTATTTTAATGTATTAGTCAATAAAAAATGATATAATATATTAATGTTAGATAAAAATAAAAATTTGGTTGTTTTCTAATATGCGTTAAAAATGTAAAGAACACATAATTTGAAAAGGAAAGAGTAAATATTTGAAAACTGTAAGGACAAGTTAGAAAAGATAAAGTTTTAAGGAAACTCAAGTACTTTTTCAATTAGAGTTATATAAAACAGAATATATATTTCATTTATTTGTATTAAATTGATTAATTAGAGAAATTCACATTATGTAAATGTGAACATCCACCTAAATATAATAAGTTCATCTTAACTTAAATATATATATACACATACTAGCATCTGCATTACATATAGTAAATTATTGTATTGCCACAATCTCTAAATGAAAAGGTATCGTTGATATGTAATATTGGGAGTTTCCTCACACATCTACTCTAGGATTATCCTACGACCTGACTAATATTTTTATGGATGGTAATATATACTATTAGGCAAAATATTCTAGTCTTCTTAAAATTTTCCTTTTATTTTTCAATTAAAAATTAGCTTCTTTGTTGTACCTTCTCCCTCGCTAGATCGCACTAGAGCAGATGAGATCTACATAGAACTTTGAAATGTGTACACAAATTAATTAGTAACAAAAGATAAAACACTAAAACCCCAAGATTTATATTGACTAATGTCGGATATTATCTGCAAGCGTAGCCATCTTTTCAATTTCACGTGGTTTATGTACTAACGTCATGTCAGATATTGTGTATATAATTTAACAAAAAAAAAAAGATATTGTGTATATAATTTAATTTTTAATTAAGTATCTAAATCGATTAACATAGATATCAAAAGATTGTAACAGTTCATAAAATAAACCTAAAGTTGCCATAATTCGTCAAATAAACTAGGATTTTCTGTAATTGATAGATTACGAGACTAGTTATATTCTCTATAAACATAATAAACGATAGATCCATATTTACATAAGGCTAATATTATTTTATTTAGATTTTAACTTGTGTATATAGTATACTAGTAATTAATTGTCTGACAAGTTTATCAGTGGATTTTATTTTTCATCATGTGCACATATAAAAGCATTTTAGTGTAAAGTAGCTAGTATGAGTGGTCTCGAGAGTATCCGGCGAGGACTATCGCTGCTCCACGCAGAATTCGATTCTTTCATCATGTGCATACAAAAAAATAAAAGAAGAAATCAATGCTAATTAATAGTGGGTAATGAATGACATTAGAATAATAATGATAATTACAGATTTAATTCATTATTGTGATCAGCTCTAAGAACACCTCCAAGAAGCTTTCAAATATTTAAATTTTGAGATTTTTGTCATTCCAACAAACTCTCAAATCCTTAAATTTTGAGGTTTTACTATTCAAAACTTCAAAACTACTATTTAGTTTCTTTTTGGTCTCTATTATTATGTTTTCACAAATAATTGTACTAAACTTAAAAACAAAGTTCACACAACATAAAAATACATTAAAAGTACAAATTTCAAACAAAACAAAAATAGTTCAAACACACTTAACACAAATTAAAAACAATACATGAACACATAAATATTACATATATTATATGTGGTACCAAAATACTAGTAAATATTATTATCATATATGTAATTTATATTATCATATAATTTTTAATATGTAATATGTGTTGTATAATATTTTAAATATATATTTCATATTTATTTATGAAGTTTTATTATTATTAATAACTTTTGTTAGTATAGAGGACTACATTGCAAATTAATAAAATTTTAAGAATTTTTTTGAAGTTTCATTGTTAGAACAATCCACTTTCAAATTTTTATTTTGAGGATTTGCTCCCTTCAAACTCAGAAAAGTTATCGGAGATGCCCTAAAGCCCAAGTTTCCCACTTGTTTGATTATGTTAAAGAGTAATAATTAGCTAATAGTTTTATGAGTATATCTCCTAAAAAGTGAAGGGTTTGTAATCTTCTTTTGAAGGATTAGTATAACAGCTGCATCCCGTATGCATATTTACAATTTCGACAGATTAAGAATGATTAAGCACTGTCATCCACCCACATAGGATAGGTAATTAGAACTTAATTATGGCTTGATCTAAATTGTTCTTTTATATATATATTCTGAATCATGTTTGTTGAGATTTGATATAATTATTTTAAAGACTCCAACAAGTGGAACTAAATGTGAAGAATTATAAAATAGTAGAAATTACTAAGGTGATGCTGTTATACTTTTAATGTTATAAGATGATTACGTTAGTGTTCGTCGCACGAGTAATTTAAAATTCCTCGCGTCGAATAATAAGCTTATATAGAAAGCTAGCTAGGGTAGATAAATGAGTCGATCTAATAACTTGCTACACAAGTCTTTCTAAACCTATTCATTAGAACTCGGTCTACGTTTAGTTTTAAATACCAATTATCAAAGGAAAACTTCATACCCCAGAAAAAAATATTTTACGTTTGAATTTGAACCCGAAAGCCAAACTCGATTTAAAATCTTTATTTATGGAATAGGCTTTAGAGTCTCGTCTTTGGAAGAGTTACGTATAGAATTTGAATCTTAGTAGATAAAACGTACACTATTAATCAATAAAAGAGGTGAGAGTTAAGGGAGAGACACACGTGATATGAAGCAGGTAGTCACAACTCACAAGTGCATTCATATATTGTATCGGACATGAAAAATAAATAAATGGAACGGTAATGTTTCGAATTCTTATAATTACTATGAGGATATCTTTTTTTATTATTAAACCACAGAGTTTATAACACTTTTATATATTTTACTCCCTCTAAGTTTTTTTTCAATGCAAAAAGACACATATAAGAAGATGCTAAAACTATAATTAAGTAGGTGTAGCTCAATGCTTATACTTGTCACTAAAAGTTTGTCAAATTTAAATCTTTGTTTAGTGTATATATTTATTTTTGTTTGATAATTTGTTTATTTAAAACCACAAAGACACGTCTTCAATGGAGGGAAGATTTTGTTTAGTTAAACGACACCATCTTACAAAATTAAGATTTTTACTTTTAATTTTTACCATTTTTATATAGTTTGAACATAATTCATCAATAAATTAAACATTTTTCTTTTATGAAAATACTAAGACAGAACTTAGAAAATGGGGCAAAAATACAATGAATGAGATAAAGGCAGGCTCCAGGTTTGATGGGAGAAGAAAGAGAGCTGGCAACAGCTATTCTCTGATATATCACTCTCCTCTGTCCCGCACTCCTATCTCTCTTTCTTCTTTTGTTTCTTTCGTTTCGACAGCTTTCATTTTTGAATATTTGAATATTTTACAGTCAATTAGATATAAGTTATATCATATAACGTATATGTAAATAATCTCTTTAACAAAAATAAAGTTACACTACAGTATTAAAAAGACGCAAACTTTCTAAAACTTAAGGTATTTTATCGTAATAGTTAGGGACAGTATATATTTTCATTTGAGATTAATTGTCGATTTACATACATCATTAATGTTCATCTTAATCTTAGATACAGTAAGAGTTTCACTATTCTGCATGGGATTATAAAAGAGAAAAGTATTCACTAACGTGTTTTTTTTTGTCCCTTTTTTAATTTGTGGTTTAAGGATGATAAATTATATAAATACAACAATAAAAGAAATTATGTTATTATAAACAAGTAACAATAAGTAATTCTGAACTACACAACTGTAGTTGGCTTCCCAAGGACGATGTTTCACCTCTATATATACCCTATCCTCTTTGAAAACCCATCTCACATCACAATTAACTACTCCTCGAACAAACCAAATACACGAAAAAAAAATACTTATAACTTTCATTTCTATCATCTAGCCCCAATGGGTCGAATCTTGAACCCCACTGTGTTAGTCACCGTTCTAGTCCTAACAATGGTCGTAACAGCCTACTCTGGTAACTTCAACGACGAGTTCGACTTAACTTGGGGTGAACACAGAGGCAAAATCTTCAGTGGAGGAAAGATGTTGTCACTGTCACTAGACCGGGTTTCCGGGTCGGGTTTTAAATCCAAGAAAGAGTATTTATTTGGAAGAATCGACATGCAGCTTAAACTCGTCGCCGGAAACTCCGCCGGAACCGTCACCGCCTACTACGTAAGCTTTCTTCTTCACACTCCTTTTTTGGTTCTTTTTAATAAAAAACTAATGAATGAAAAAAATATGTCCACAGTTGTCTTCAGAAGGACCAACACACGACGAGATAGATTTTGAGTTTCTTGGTAATGAAACAGGGAAGCCTTATGTTCTTCACACTAATGTCTTTGCACAAGGCAAAGGAAACAGAGAACAACAGTTTTATCTCTGGTTCGATCCAACCAAGAACTTCCACACTTATTCTCTTGTCTGGAGACCTCAACACATCATGTAATGAAATAATCAAAAAAACATGTAAAGATCAACGGCTTTTATTGTTTCTTTATTGTCTCTTAACGTTTTGTGTTTTGTGTTTTGTTTACAGATTCATGGTGGATAATGTTCCAATCAGAGTATTCAACAACGCAGAGAAACTTGGTGTTCCGTTTCCCAAGAACCAACCAATGAAGATATACTCGAGTTTGTGGAATGCAGATGATTGGGCTACAAGAGGTGGTTTGGTTAAGACAGATTGGTCTAAGGCTCCTTTCACAGCTTACTACAGAGGATTTAACGCTGCGGCTTGTACTGTTTCTTCAGGGTCATCTTTATGTGATCCTAAGTTTAAGAGCTCGTTTACTAATGGTGAGTCTCAAGTGGCTAATGAGCTTAATGCTTATGGGAGAAGAAGATTGAGATGGGTTCAAAAGTATTTTATGATTTATGATTATTGTTCTGATTTTAAAAGGTTTCCTCAAGGATTCCCACCAGAGTGTAGGAGGTCTAGAGTCTAATTGATGATTCTCTCTTTGTTGTTGTTTAGTGAAAAATTCTCTTTGTTGTTTTTTCTTTAAATAAAATTGATTTGATCTATTCATTGGCTTTTGCTTATTCCAATGCAATATTCATTCTACGAGTCAATAAATGTGTCACGGGACTCACTATAGTCTCCTAAAAAGATTAAAATAAAAGAAGCTGTAGATTCTTAACTCGCAGACGCCAATCCAAACAATAATTTAAGTATGAACACTTGACAAACATGACTTGATCTAATAAACCAATTCCAAATTAAAAGGTACAAAGATCACATGTAGAGATGTCAAGTGGGAGTGAGAGTTCAAAGGGTTGGACACAAAACATATCCCAATATATAGATTAAAAGGCACAAAGATCACATGTAGGGGTGTCAACTGGCAGCAAAGTCCAATGGGTCTTCGATAGAGTGGCTTAACCCGCTTTTAACACTTCTAATCAAAGGCAAACATGCGGAATAAATAACATCCATGTTGTTATCTGCAACTTGCTAAGAGATCACAAGAGGTTTGCTTTTATAATAGTACATAGAACAAGAGGTGATATTTTTAAAAATGAAAAAAGAAACCATATAATAAATATGATCACATGGACTATATGTATAAACGCAATTTGATCTATGATGCTTCTATCCTGGTTAGAAATAGACAGCTAGTAGTACCTTTTTCACTTTTCAAAATTAAAAAACATGAAACTGGATATTCTGGAGACAGATGACATTAAAAAGTATCCATCCTAGTTGTTTCAGGGTGATCTAGTGATCAAGTTGTTAGGTTCGGGTGCTTTTCGGATCGTCTTCTCGTGGACGTAATGAGCAAATTTCACTCTTGCTCGTTGTTCGTTCTGGAGACAAAATATGGACAGTGAGAATCATGTGTTTTTAAACTGCTTCAACTAAATAGATTGTTGTCTTAACATAAAGCAGAATGAGACAATTGATTATGGATAACTCACGGGGATTCTGCAGTGAACTTGAAGGTCATCGTTCATCTGGTGGAGACGGCTTTTTGCTAGCTCTGCAGCCTCACAAGCTCTCTTCGAAGCTTCACCAGCCTGTTTACAGAACAATATTCAGATTCAATTAAGCCTCCAGGATAAAGTTGCACTAATCCACTGACCATTTAACAAGTCTGTAATAGTGTAGGTATGCATATTTCTTCTCATCTTAGTTACTTTAGTGGAAGATACTAAACCACAAAATTGATAAACCTAAGAGATTGGTTGGTGTGACTCTACCACTAAATGGAACTGTTATGAAGTTTTGTTCTGCACTCACCTGACTTTTGTAGGATTCATTGTGATCTGCTGATTTCTCCAACATATCCCTGAGACGAGATATTTCTCCAACTAGATCCAACACCATTACTTCAGTATCTTGTAACTGATTTCTTGAGAACTCAAATGCTCTGTCGGCGTTTAGACGGAAAGAGGAGCAGTTCAAACAAGAGCATATACCTCTACATCCTCTCATATTTCTTCTAAGAATCCCTTTCGAGGGAGAAATGGAGGGAGGAGTTGCCAATACAGCTGAAGAATCAAGCAGCTCAGCTGTTAGTTGCTCTTCACTGATTTTTGCTTCTGTTTTCTCTGTACCATTCATATTTTCTCCGCCCACCAAATTGTTGACAAATGTTATGGGCAATGCAGATGAAGCAACCTCACTTGAACTTCTTGAGCCAACAAGAGGAGATGGTAATTGGATCTCAGATCCTAAAGGAGTTCCTGAGTTCTTTTCAGTATCTGGGATGACATGCTTAACTTGTGTTTCTTGTTCCTTGTCAAGATCAGACTGTTCTGGAGATACAGATACATGTTCACAAGGAATTGACTCTTTGTTTTCGTTAGGGCATGTATCTGATTCTCCAGCAGCATTTGATGTCGCCATTTCCTGTATTCCTTCATTCTCAGAGATTAATGTCGATGATGGAGTATTCTCCTCTGTGTGCTTTTGAGGGTTTGGATGATTAACTGTTTCAGGCACGCCTAGCATAAATCAGCCAAGACAAAGAATCATTAGTATCTCAGCCTGTCAAGTTTTATCCCTTTCCAACACAAAATAATCAGGCATATACTAGCCACCAGTATACATTGAGTATCTACCTGTACCAATGCATTGTTATACCAACCCCTGATATAAATAACTAAGAGTTGTATTGGACTAGGAATAGGCTTACAAGGATTATTCTCTTGACTATCTCTGAGATATGGAAGCATTCTTCTGTAGTTAACAGAACCTGGTGATTTGAATAACTTGCGCCTAGAGCATGCCTGTTTCATGTCAAAAAGAATCTCATGTTGGACAGATAGATGGATAAAAAAAAAGGAAAACAGGAGCTGAAAAGCTGAAAATTTCCATGGCCAACATGGAACAAGTGACCTTAAACTAAAGCTAGAATCTTACAGCTTTCTTGTTGGGGCTAGATGCAATAACCCTCTTCAAAGGACTGTTGTTTCTACAGAAGCTTCCGGTTGAATCTTTATCGAAGACCTTATCCACAGATTGCAAAACCGGTTTAGTGGTTTCAGGAAGTTGACACTTTTCTGTCATCAATTCACTAACTTCCTTCTTTAGATCTTCAACAGTTTCTCCAGCTTCTTTGTTACAAGACAAATTCATATTTGGAGGATTCTGGATTAAAGGCTTTGAGCATCGGCTTGACGATGTTCCATCTGTAGAGACAAATGGCAATTTAGCATATCAAATTCCAGCTTCCTCAAGTCAAACTCGACACAGCGACATCAATTTCTCTTTTGATGCACAAAAAACCAAAGAAATTACCATCTGCAGCTTGAATCAAGTATGGAAGCAATCTCTTATAGCTAAAAGAGCCAGGGTTTTTGAATATCTTAGATCGCGAACATGGATGAAGAACCTGTACGAATACACATAAACGTGAAAGCAAATCAAGCAACCAACATAAACAAACAACATAGTCGCTTAACTGTATCATCTTTATACAAAGCCACAAGAACACATACCGATTTGCTGCATAGATTAGTACTAGTGACGTTTTTCTTCACTGCTGCTCCATTGATCTCTTCACGGATACGCTCTGCTTCATTTACTGACGAGTTAGGTACACTGCTTAACAATTCTGCATTACCTAATCCACAAGCATGGGCTTTGATTCCATCTTTTGCAACTGTTTCACCAAAGCAAAATCATCATCATCACTATAATCTCTTCAACGTTGATCTAATTTGTAACATGATACCAATCTGTGGAACCAAGATCAAGAAACTTACTGTTCGAATTGGGACAGTCGCAAGGACATTCATTATTTTGTTCCTTGGTTCTATTTCTCTCTTTGCCGTTAAATTCACAGTCGATGGAGATCGAACTCGGAGAGAACACGCGTCTGAGACGCAGATCCTTGATGGTGACTCGAGGATACGTTCGAATAATTTTGGAATCGATTTTTCCATAGAGTGATGGTGAATGATGTACGCGAGATTGGTTCCCAGTTTGAGATAGGAGTCGCTGATTCTGTGATTTTCTTAAAGTGAGGATCTCTGTAGCTGAAGAAGAAGACGAGAATCGCATCCTCTTCCGAGAGATCTGGTTTGATTCCGCCATAGCTTAACCTTCGTCGAGAGAGAGAGAGAGAGAGATAGTGAGGTTTTTCTTGAATATTTTATTTGGCGGGAATATAACTAAAGCAGGTGGATGTTTGGCGGGAAACTAGATGGCGGGAAAGGATTAAAGCGTGGCTTTTGTGCGGGAAATAGTATAAAAAGGCCTATTGAATATTGTTGAGCTAGGCCTATGTAGCCCATTATGAATATCGTCCAAAAGGACCAAAACAGCTTTTATTGTATTGATAAACCAAACCGGATTGTTCAGTGAGTCGGTCTAATTGTATTCCGGACCGAAACTATTGTTCGCTTTGTATTTATGAACCGGTTTTAATTTGAAAAAAAAAAAACATTTGTACTGGTTCTATCTCTCGTAGAAGCTTTTTATGCATATGCAAGGATATGTTTTCTTACTCAATTTATTACACAGAAAAATTTGTAACATGCAGTAAAAATCATTCTAATTTTTTTTAAATCATCAGTACGCCTTTTTTTTTTTGTCTTATATAAATATACACATATAGTGTTTTAAATTTATATATTTTTGACATCAATATAGTGTTTTAAATATTGTTGCATTTGGTCGAATTGGTATGTGTCGTGTAAAGTCGTTCTAATGTTCATCATCTCTTCTAACAATAATAATAAAAAATCTCCGTAACGTTACATAAAAATAGCTTCTTGTAAAGTGTAAATTCGTATAGTCAATCAATAAGGCAATACTTCCATTGTCGACAAAACAATAACTAGTTTGGGACACCCAGAAAAGGGAAAAAGTTCTTACAGGACATGCAGACACATGAACAGACTGTCACATGCAATGCTGATCATCACCAAGTTTCTCACGTCCACATATATAAATTAAAGCAGATAATGCATTTTAATCATTTTATAACGCAATTGTATAAAATTTCAATACACAATCCGGTACGCTCTAGATAGACATGAATTTAGGACAAATCAGTTTTTTCCTTTTCTTCAAAAATCCAGCAGCGCCGCCAAGATTCTTAAGAGCGATTTAGTCACAGCTCATCATCCATGTTTTAAATGAATATAAAACAACACACAGCTCATCGAATGCTTTTATGCTCAACGCAAGTTTATCTACTTTAAAAATAAGTCTATAAACCATATGCAAAATAATTTCAACGCAACTCGTATAGCCAAAAAACAAAAATCAAGTATAGTATCATACTATAAATCATTTCTCTTCCTATACACCAAATTGTTAGAGTAAAAGATGTGTAATCAATTTATTTGACAGCCAGAAGTTGCTCTAGGCAAAATGTCCAAACTAAATGTATCGAAGTGGAACCGACGTAAATATTCGAATGGATTTTAAACTTTTAAACCGGAATTGAACCGAGATATTTTTAGTATCCGAACTACAGTTATTTATTCAAAATATTAGTTACTAGATTAGGCTCCGCGTATACGTGAGATTATAATTTAATAATTTAAAATTTATGAAAAAAACAAAAATAGAAAAATTTAAAAATTAAATTAAATCACCCGTAAAATTAAATATATAATAAAATATTGAAGATGCATATACAAAATAATTTACCAGTAGAAAAATCAAACAAAATTACAATTATTTATTTATTTTGCTTATATATAACTTGGCTTATTTATATTTGAATAAGTTTATTTATTTTCAATCATAATTGGCCTTTTTCTTTTTCAAATCAACATAAAAATAAATTAGTGTTGTTATTTATAATTTATTTGCTCATTAGATAGCCATTTTCTGAAATATGAAGAAAAATCAATAGAAATTAGAGACAAATTTAATAATTATAAAAATATATAAATAAAAAAATTAAGACAAGCTCATAATAATAAATTAAAATATATTTTAAAAAATTAAAAAGAATAAATGTTTTACTAATATAATGAAATTGAAGGTAAGATGGTGTTTTAAAAAAAAAAATTTGTTTTTTTGAAAAACATCAGGCTATTTATTTGTTTATAATAGAGTTCAATATTTACAATTGTTGATATAAACTCTTTATTTTTTTATATAGAGTTTTGTTTTGTTTTATTAATTATGGAAGTTTATTCTTTTTTAAAATTAGTAATTTGTATAATTTCTTTATAAAATATATATTTTCTGAACAATAGTAGTTAATTATTTTTTTATATAGTTTTCTTTTAATAAGATCTTTGTCATTTTTTTATTCGTGACACGTGTCAGAATCTGAAATCGATAAACATGACATGTATCGCGATCTCGTGAGTTAGCAATTTTGAAAGCTATACTTTATATAATAAGATTTATAAGAATGAATAACCAGATAAAATTCAAATAATCAACAAATACTCGAATAACCAAATCAAAACCGAATGGACTAAACCAAACAAACCAAACAAACCAAAAAAATACTCCAAAATACCTTCAAATTATTTTTTTTAAACTGTACAATAAATTTTTCTAAAATTTGTCCCATTATTGGAACATGTAAGAAATTTATTGTACAAAATTATTGATGAAAAAAACTTATTTTACAAATTTTTCTTTTTGTTATCTTTTATAATAGTGTATTTGAAGAACAAATGCAACGTTCTAAAATAATCAATGTATTTAAACTATTATTTATAAACTCATGAATGGTCATGACACGGTCATAAGCTTATCAACGACTGTTCCAATATAAATGCGCATCTACTAGTTTTCGTTTGGCTCTCCGAACAGCAATACACTATTTTTGGTGCTTACAGAATGAGAGAAGGCATCACTAATTCGGTCGATCAACTGCTCATTCGTTACAACAGAATATGTAACTGCATTTTCTCACTTTCACATCACCTTCCCCTTTGAAGATGCAGTTTCGGAAGACATCTCGTTGTTCGGATCAGAAGGCTGTCCAGAGACAACTCGTTGATCGGAATCAAGAGTCTGCTTCATAACAAGACGTTGTATGACGACGTGGATGCTTAAGCTGACGTGGCAAAGTTGGATTTAATGATATGACATGTCAAGCAGGCGTTAGCAGACTTGGCAAGGTTCTAGAATGATGTTTTTAGAAGATGAGGTTGTAGAGATTCACCAAATATTCTCTACAACAAGATATGGAAATGATAAGTTTGAGGAGCAAGCAGTTGCCTTATCTGAAGATTTGGTGAATATCCTTAGGAGTAGGGTTTTCACTGTAGTATAATAAGATTAGGTGTTGGCTACCGAGCCTCTTGAAGACATTGGAGATATTGGTGAGTTGTAAACTTCGAAGCCAAAAGAATAAAGGCTTTGAAGGTGTGTTCCCAATTCTCTGTTCGTTTCACAAGTGGGTGATTAGAATGCAGAGAATTTTTTGGCTCTCTTTGAGTTTCACGGTAGAGTGTATAGATCTGAGGGAGTTATAGAGTTCTTCGAAATCTTATCAATATAGACTTAGAAGGCGGGTAATCAGTTCTCTGTATGTTTCACAGGCAAGTGAATAGAATACAGAGAGTTGTGTTTGAAACTTGTTTTCGACGGAGTCAATTCTATTGAACGGTATAAATTGAGTAAAGTACGAGACAAGTGAATCTTTGTTAAAAATTATTGTGTTAATAAAATAAGTATATAAGCGTTAGCCTGACGCATTATAAATAGAATTAATATATTGCTTATTTTACTCTGCCATTTGTTTAACATCTATATCCTTACACCCTTTGCAACAAACTAATCATGCAAACTTAGTTCACTTTCACATGAGTGCACCCACGTCACTTCTCTTAATTTTGCTTACTTAGTTTGCTTATACTCTCTAAAATTTGAGAAAAAAATATTTCATCTTTTCTTGTAATTAAGCTTTTTTTTGTTGAACAATAACATACCATTTCAAAGAAAAAACAAAATTGTAATCTAAAACAATAATGGCGGACCAAAATTTATAACTAAATAATATTTATTACTTCTTCGTTTTACAAAAAATATCATTTAAAGTTTTTACACACAAGATAACAATTAAATTTTCTATTTTAACTTTTAATTAACATATTATACAATTTTTTAACTAGTTAAAATATTAAAATATTATGAATAAAATTGAAAAATTTATTAAACGTTTGCATTATATATACAAAACAACACACTTTATAATACAAAAATAAAACTTTAGGACCACGCTCTTTTATAAAACAGAATATATAACATTTATATTGTATCATAGTCCATAGATCGAATTTACATCAAGTAACGATTAGCTAGGTCGGTTGTATTACAATAACATTAAATACACGTTACATCTTTTATAATTCATTTTTAAAAAAAAAATTTGGTCAAATGAAACTGACCGCCGGTCTTTAGGAATCTTTTGAGAGTTCACTGAAGATTTTAATAAGCCATTGACTCTTAATTTTCCTTTTAAAATGTTAAACAAATTCCATTCGTCTACTATTTTAATAAGTAGGGTGGTAAACTAAAATATAAAGTAACATATCTTTGATTTAATAAACTATATCTTTGTTGACAAAAAAAGAATTTGCTAATACAAGAAATTTAAAGACCTAAATATAAAAGGAATATGAATATGTCAAGGGTTGAGGGATAAATATTAACTATAGCTTGTGCTTATGTATTTGTTATTTCTCATTAATAGCCCAGTGAAAGTGTAATAATCTAGCTACTAAACATGCGTCCAAGCTAAACTTCTCATAGCTCAATCTAGTATAGTGCTTAGAACTTCACTTTAAACAATACCTAGAACAAAAACTAAGAACTCGACTAACTTAAACAATATCCACATTGGGGTAGTTCTTCCATGGATCTTCTATTGCCTTTCATTTTTCATAACTTGCATAAGTTTCACTCATACATAACATTAATTAAGTAACTTAAAACAATCATATAACTTGAAAAAAAAAAAAAAAAGAAAAAAGATGAATATTTTTTTTTTTTATCTAATAACATTACGCAACTTATTTTGGTTCAAGTTGCCCCAACATTGCATGTTGTCAATATCTCTATAAAATAACCGATCAAGTTGAATTATAAATTAAGAATTTTCCATTTATGGAAATATAATTACCCGTCGCATGCTTCGAAATTCGAATCATGGTGGAAGGAGTAGTGCAATGAATGTGGCATCAGTAGGTATGCCGGTCAACACAATCTATAGGCTATAGCCACTAAAGAACTTGTGGTTCTTAGCCACCAATAGGTTCAAGGTTCGGCCACATTAAAGAATCAAAATATTAACACCTAAATAAACTCCATTATTACCTCCTTGAATTATGCTTCAAAAACATTCTTAATTACCGACCATACTACCAAACACAAATTATGATTCCAATTAATCTCCATTATTACAACCACTTTTCCTCAATAATTATCTCAATCAACTTACCTTTTCCATTATCATCATCCATATCATAAACATATATCACAAATACACTGAATCCTTTTATTCATTAATTATCACTATCTCCATTTCACAAAAATTTGAATTTCTGATTATTTCCTATAGATTAAAAATAATAAATGCTCTCTTTAACTAATCATTTTCTTAATTAGTTTAATGTCACTTTTCATTTACAATAATTGTATTAACATTTTTTCCAATACTTATATTTACACCTAATATTAAATATCTCACCACTTATTTTAGCCTTTTACATTCTTTTCCTAAATGCTTGCAATTAATGAGTTTTGTAAAACAAAATACATTAATTAATCTATTCACCTTGTAAAGATGAATTAATTAGAATATATAAAATCATTTTTGTAGAAACAAAAATAAAAATCTAAAAAAATAAACTTTCAGAAACGGAAAGAGTTCATTTTATACAAAAAGGAAAAAATATTAAAAACGCAAAATTTCTGTTTTTGTAATTTGTTTTCAAGTGAATTATTATTTTTAAAATATATTTAGTTTTAAACGGAACGGGACGGGACGGAACGGTTAAGTTTATAATAGTAATGATCAGTTGAATAGGCTAAGAAGTAATGACACCTCACTCTTCGCTTGCTTCCATTCATAATCTCTCTCTCTCTCTCTCTCTCCAAAAAATCAAAACAGAAAAAATTACCAAACCCTACCATCTTCATCTTCTTCCTCCCTTCCTTCTTCATCCTCACTTTTCTCAACGCGCCGCGCGTGTTCTCTCATCTCTGTGAGCCATGGAGGCTCCAACGCCTCTCCTCCTTCTCTTCCTCTTCCTCACCACCGTCACCTTCTTCACCACATCCATCGCTGACGACGGAACAGCAATGCTCGCATTAGCTAAATCATTCAATCCTCCGCCGTCAGATTGGTCAACCACAACATCAACCGGATTCTGCAAATGGAGCGGCGTACGATGCACCTCCGGTCGTGTTACTACAATCAGCCTCGCTGATAAATCTCTGTCCGGCGTTATCGCGCCTGAGATCTCGACTCTTTCAGAGCTCAAATCTGTCGCTCTTCAGCGTAACAAACTCTCTGGTAAAATACCTTCGTTTGCTAAACTATCTTCTCTTCAAGAGATCTATATAGATGAGAATCTTTTCGTCGGAGTTGAAACCGGAGCTTTCGCCGGACTTACTAGTCTTCAGATCTTGAGTTTAAGCGATTGCAAGAACATTACTGCCTGGGCTTTTCCATCGGAGCTCGTTGATTCGACTTCTCTCACTACGATTTACCTCGATAACACCAATATCTTCGGAGTTTTGCCTGACATTTTCGATTCCTTCGCTTCTCTTCAAAATCTCCGTTTATCTTACAACAACATCACCGGACCGTTACCACCATCGCTGGCGAAATCTTCGATTCAGAATCTTTGGATCAACAATCAAGACTCTGGTATGTCAGGAACGATCGAAGTGCTTTCGAGTATGACGTCGTTGTCACAAGCTTGGCTTCACAAGAATCAGTTCTTTGGACCGATCCCAGATCTCTCGAAGAGCGAGAATCTCTTCGATCTACAGCTCCGGGACAATCAGCTAACCGGAATTATACCTCCGACGCTTCTTTCACTCGCTAGCTTAAAGAACATTTCTCTGGATAACAACAAATTTCAAGGTCCTCTTCCTTTGTTTCCACCGGAGGTTAAAGTAACCATCGACTTCAACAAATTCTGTACTACTAAAGCAGGACAAAGCTGTAGTCCTCAGGTGATGACGCTTTTAGCTGTGGCTGGAGGTTTGGGATATCCGTCAATGTTGGCTGAATCTTGGCAAGGAGATGATGCTTGTAGTGGTTGGGCTTATGTTTCTTGTGATTCAGGTGGGAAGAATGTTGTCACGTTGAACCTTGGGAAACATGGATTCAACGGTTTTATATCTCTGGCCATTGCGAATCTCACTTCTTTAAAGAGTATTTACCTTAATGACAACAATTTAACTGGTGTTATCCCCAAGGAGTTGACATATATGACTAGTTTGCAGCTAATTGATGTCTCAAACAACAATCTTAGAGGGGAGATACCGAAGTTTCCGGCTTCGGTGAAGTTTAATTACAAACCTGGGAACCCTTTGTTGGGAACTAACGCTGGAGATGGTTCAACACCTGGAACTGGTGCTGATGCTAGTGGTGGTCCTGGTGGGTCTTCTGGTGGTCATGGTGGTAGTAAGGCTCCTGTGATCATTGGTGTTATTGTGGCGGTTTTAGTTTTTCTTGCCATTTTAGGATTTGTGGTTTACAAATTTGTTATGAAAAGGAAGAATGGGAAGTTTAATTGGACGGATCCTGAGAAGGCTGGAAAGATTTTGGTTAGTGATGCTATATCTAATGGTGGTGGTAGTGGTGGATATGCTAATGGACATGGAGCTAATAACTTCAATGCGTTGAACAGTCCTAGTAGTGGTGACAATAGTGATCGTTTCCTTCTTGAAAGTGGAAGTGTTACCATTCCAATGGAGGTTCTTCGACAGGTTACAAATAATTTCAGTGAGGATAACATATTGGGCAGAGGCGGTTTTGGTGTTGTGTATGCCGGAGAGTTACACGATGGAACAAAGACTGCAGTCAAGAGGATGGAATGTTCAGCAATGGGTAATAAAGGAATGAGCGAGTTTCAGGCTGAGATAGCGGTACTGACTAAGGTCAGGCATAGACACTTGGTTGCACTTTTGGGTTACTGTGTGAACGGAAACGAGAGGTTGCTTGTCTATGAGTACATGCCACAGGGAAATCTTGGACAGCATTTGTTTGAGTGGCGTGAACTCGGATACTCTCCTCTGACATGGAAACAGAGAGTGAGTATCGCTCTAGACGTGGCACGAGGTGTGGAATATCTCCATAGCTTGGCGCAGCAAAGCTTCATCCACAGAGATTTAAAGCCCTCAAACATCCTTCTAGGAGATGACATGAGGGCAAAGGTTGCTGATTTCGGACTGGTTAAGAACGCACCAGATGGGAAATACTCTGTGGAAACAAGATTAGCAGGCACATTCGGTTATCTAGCACCAGAATATGCCGGTAAGTTCATTCCTCTTATCTCTACTCATGTTAATTTCACAATGTGCCTAGTCTGTGTTATTTGTGCTTATAGTAGCTGCATTGGATATTGATGTTATACGATATGGTTGCAGCTACTGGAAGAGTAACGACGAAAGTGGATGTGTATGCATTTGGAGTGGTTCTTATGGAAATACTAACTGGAAGAAAAGCTTTAGATGATACATTACCAGACGAGAGATCTCATCTAGTCACATGGTTCAGAAGAATCCTAATCAACAAAGAAAACATCCCCAAGGCTCTCGACCAAACCTTAGAGGCCGATGAGGAAACAATGGAGAGCATTCACAGAGTTGCTGAGCTTGCAGGACATTGCACGGCCCGTGAGCCTCAACAGAGACCAGACATGGGGCACGCAGTTAACGTGCTGGGTCCACTTGTAGAGAAATGGAAACCGTCGTGCCAAGAGGAAGAAGAGAGTTTTGGGATCGATGTGAACATGAGTTTACCTCAAGCTTTACAAAGATGGCAAAATGAAGGAACATCATCTTCGACAATGTTTCCTGGAGACTTCTCTTATTCTCAGACACAGTCTAGTATTCCTCCAAAGGCCTCTG
The DNA here is from genome assembly GCA_004349715.1 of Crucihimalaya himalaica. Classification (NCBI taxonomy): domain Eukaryota; kingdom Viridiplantae; phylum Streptophyta; class Magnoliopsida; order Brassicales; family Brassicaceae; genus Crucihimalaya; species Crucihimalaya himalaica. Next base: position 128,695 of record SMJT01000156.1, read on the forward strand.
GTTTTCCTAACACGTTCGATTCAGCTGATGGTCGGTGACACCAAACTTTGTGTCGATCTGCGTCAAACCGATGTTACTAAGTTTTTCATTTTGGTTTTGTTTTTTCATCTTCTCGTGATATGATGATTATATTTATATATTGTAAGCACATATATGCTGTATTTGCGTCTGATCACTTTGAGCTTTTGCATTTGTTCATTCTTTAAAAGAGAAATTGTATTACGTAGCTTGGTTTTGGAAACAAAAAAAAAAGAAAAGAAGATTTGAAAACTAATGTTAGTTTGAAGTGCTTGCAACTAGGAATCTTTGCTTAGTTGTGATTTGTGAACAAGTCTCGTTATTTTTGTTTTTTTAAGTTAGTTTAATTTTGCCGCGTGAAACGGATATGACTTTAAAAATTGAAAACGTCTTAATCATTTCATGAGTTTTACAGGCTGTGTTTAACTGTGGAGATAAAGACGCCAAAGACTTATTGCCACCTTTCATGGCTCAAATTTTGGATAATATTTGGACGTTTGTTTGTTGTGTTGAGTCACATCTCTTATTTGGTTTAACTAATTCTTACCCCACCTGTTTGAAGCTTAGCGAAGATATAAAAATGAAATTATGATATGATAAAGCTTAATATTACAAGCACTTTGTAATATTTTTGCTAAAGAGAGTAAGAAATGGGTCGTTCTTTTTGAAAAATATTAATCATCAATTTAACGTTAGAATAATTGCATGGGAACGTACAAAGAAATAAGTGATGGGTAAAGAGAGCACATATCGGGTTGGAAATTGATTTGGAGACAACAACTTTAGGTGAAGCATATGGGCGATGAAAAAGAATGTCAAAAGTAAGAGCCAACTTACAAAAAAAACTTTTAAAAGGAATAAAGAAGCATGTTACTATATTCCTATAAACTTTAATTTTCTAAAAAAAAAAATGAAAAAAAGTTGGATTTATGTATTCTTTTTAGTAATACTAAAAGATGAGGTTTTTTATTTAAACTTTAAACTTTAAATCCAGATTATGTGTTAAGGTTTTCTTCATACTTTCTCGACATTCCAAATTCTATTTTATATTTTTGCTTTATATTTGGAAGAGATGGTTATAATACAAAAGTAATTGCATAACAGCTAAAAGATTGAGATGTTTAATTCCAAAAGTTTATATCATACTCATAAGCTTTTTTTTTTTATAATAAGAAATGGATATCTGAATCATTAATTAGGAGACAGAAAGTTCAAAAGAAAAGGCTAATAACCTTTTTGTTCTGTCTAAATTAATATCTTTAGGAACCTATTCACATGTGCATTAGTAATTTGGTCTCTTGACTTTATCCTCTCCAATATGAATCCACCTATTGGTTACTTATTTTTTAAAAGCATTTACTTTTAGAGTTTTTAACTACTGAAATACTAGTGTTAATGGATTTGGAAACGCGTTATGAACAAGACCAAACTACCCTTTCTGACACCAACCTAACAAATCTCGTGCTTTATTTATAGTTGGGACTTGGGAGTCTGATTTATCATCTATGCTAATGTCATGACATCACATAGATTCTCTTTTCAATGTGGTCGGACCTACTTTTTAACTTATTATGATTACTTGGGGTCGGTCCCTTACTAAATTGCTATCCTAATTTGTCTTATATTATATCTAACCACAAGTTAAATTTTAGAAATTTTGGGCAAATGGGTATTGGAGTGCAAGTAAGATACGTTTGGGGACCAAATAAGAAGGTGCTTCGTAGACCTTAGCTAGATAAGAACGTATTTACAAAAATAGTGAAAGCCCAACACAGGCCTATAGATTAAGACATCTACTTTTATTTATGCTCTATTATATTTTTTTTTCAAACCAAGTTTTTAATTAAAAAAACGAAAATGACCTCCACATTGAACGGTTGATATATATCTGAAAGATGCCCAAAACTCTACATATAATGAAACACAATCTTTATCACTCACTTTGTTTCATCTTCTCATTGTGGAAACAATAGACAGGAGCCTGCCATTTCTCGTCCTCTAGGACAGCTCCAACCTCAAATGTCATTACATGAGCTTCTCTACCTGCAATTATCTTTCAATATTTGGTTAATCTGACTGAGTTATCATCTTAAACAATAGACAAAAAAATGACTCATAAGTCAATAGTATCCATCACTTCACCTGTATAGAAAATCCATTGTACAGGTCTCTTAGTGACAACATCCTCATAATACCATAAGAACTCAACCTTCTCCCATACGTTACATAAAAACCCACTTACATGTCGTTGACCCAAATACTTTGCTCCATCTAGCCAATTTGGCCTCAAGATTCCAACCTTGAATTGAGTTAGACAATCATTCAAGACTAGTCTCATAAACTTTACTTAAACAGTTTTGTTTCTGAAAGTGAAACCAATAAAGATCTACAAAATCGACTCTACATGACTATTGCATAAACTTAAGTGTATCATCCAAAACAATGCTCTATCATAAGAAATTTTTTCCCATCCAAATTCTTAAGATCTCTAAAACTGTGTAGTCCAAAATATTCTGAAGTCCTCCTCACTATTCTTAATTAGATTCCCATTGTGGCTCATTGCAGCTTATCATTATGACCATCACTTGAGTGAACTGTTAATTTTCAGATGAAGATAGGATTCATCAATCAAACAAGAAACCAAACCATTAGCGTGAGCTCACCTTAACACGAAAACACCCATTTGCTTACAACAAACACTGAGATCTAAGAAGGAAGATGAGTAGGCCATACTCTCCAAATTATGAAGGAAGATAATAGCTAGGTACCTTCAAAAGGTCTCAATTGAATGAAATGTCACCACAAAAACTTAGGACAGACTCTCCAAGTTTCTTTTCGGTGTATTTCAATTTTGAAACGAAGCCAAAAACACTACAAAATTCACAGGATTCCCAAAGTTCTTCCTCTTGCTTCAAAATGTGATTTATTTTGGTAGTTCTCTAGTCAAAACACTACAAAAATTCTCCTCAAAATCAAAATAACCAGCCAGAAACATCATATACGTTACATAGTAGCACATTCTCCTCTAAATGTGCTACTATGCATTATGAAATTCACACTGAGAGAGTGGTCATTATGCAATTCACAGTGTACATCTCTTAGGGTATATCACAATCTAAATTCACAAGGTCTTAAAGTTCTTCTTCTTTCTTCAAATTTGATCAATGTCTTAGTCAAATCTCCAAAGAAATCACAGAGACAAACATAAAGAGCTAGAAACAGAGGAAGTGATAATAGAGAGGATACTGACCTCGAAATGAACGGTGCGGCAGGTTTTGGATTCGTCGAGGGAGTAATAGAAAGAAGTGCCATTGTTCCATTCGAGGTCATAGGTGAGTCTACCAAGCTGCTTCTGAATGATGTTAAAGTTACGTCCATTGACCCAGTCGTACCAAAGGTCCACAACTTCCAAGGATCCAGATTTATTCATCAACATTAACGCGTGAAACTGCTCCGGCCATGGCGCAGGAACCGGCTCATCAGCGGCGGCTGAGAGAACGAGGAAGAGAAGTATGACGGAGTAGATTGGTCTGAAGGACATGTCGATTGGGCTAAGCCACGTCTGTGCTCTGGTTTAAGATATCTTTCCATGGTGGAATAATCTATTAAATATACTTTCTTTAAATTTTAGATGAAAAGTAATTTATAAAATATATACACTCCTTCTGTTTCTGTCCTTTTTTAACACTTAAAAGAAAATAGTTACTTTTTATTTTATTTTATCTCTAGTTAATATATTATACTACAATTTTTCTTATTGGTCAATATATTATAATAATAATAATAATAAAACTGAAAATCTAACTAAACATCTACGGTAAAAAACAAAACAAAACTTATTTTGAAACAAAATTTTAAATCTAAAATAACACTAATACCCTAGAATAACATCACATTAACTTATTTTGAAACAAAATTTTAAATCTAAAATGACACTTAATATAAAGAGAAATACCCTAGAATAACATCACATTTATTTTATTTTCCTAATCTACCACATATTCTCTAATTTTCCATAACTAACATTCATTAAACTGTAAAATGACATTTTTACCATGTTCATTTAGCTCCTTTAGTTCGACAATTCCTTTAGCTTCCTTAACTCTTTTAGCTCCCTTAGCTCCTTTACCTCGACATTTTCATCGTCGTTCTTCTCCGACGTTAGCTTTGTTACTCCGGCGAGGTTTGGTGAGGTCTCCATCTTTGTTTTACTCTCACGTCGTCGACGATTGCCATCGACATCGGCAATTTAAGACGACGTTGTCTTCATCTTCCGTCGCCATTGCTCCTCCGACATCGCTGCTCTGACGAAGAATGTATCAGGTTTGACTAGTGTCTTACAATCATATAGGTGAATTAGATGCTGCTTAATTTTCAATTGATGCTTAGCTTGGTTTGATATACTGTGCAGATCCGTAATTGAAAAGCTATTCACAAGTTAAATATATGATCCTCTAGCTCTACAGTTTTGCATTAAGCGATTCAAAAGTTGAATATACGATTCTCTAGCGATCCAGTTTTGCATTTCAGATTGCTTTTGAAATCTCCTTACTATGGTAAAGTTATATTCAGTTTGTGGGAATTGGACACCAACTGATAAAAGAGATTGGGTCTTTAAAATTGATTCAAATAGAGGTAGATCGCTTTGCGACGTACATGATGATATCACATTGAATGATTTAGCTGAGATGTTAGTTGAGGATTTTGGACTTGCTTGTTTAGCAAAAGATATAACACTTAGTTATGAACTTCCTCAACGAATGAAGAGTTTGGTAGAAACTTCTCTACCGGTCTATATACGGAATGATCGTCAATTGAATATGTTTATGAAGAAAATTAAAGAGGATTCAAAACTGATTCGATTGTTTGTAACAGTGAGTGATTATGTTTTCTTTAACGCTTTAGTAATTTATTTGATCGACTCACGCTTTATTTAATTTATGTGCCCAATAACCAGATTGTTTTTGAGAAAAAGGAGAGCAACCTTCAATCCAATACAATAGAGAACACTCAATTTTTGCAACAATTGGGTGGTGATTCATCCTTTGTTGCATCCGTTCATAAAGTAATTGAGGTAATATATTTTGTTGTTTACAAATTAAGATACTATGAGTATTTTTGAAGGTGAATGTGATAGATATAGATACTGTGACTATTGTAAATGAGATGGTATGCTTAAGATAGATAGTATTGTGAAAGTGAAGGTGATAGATATAGCTACAGTGAGTATTTTGAATGAGATGATAGATAAGGTGATATATGTAGATATTGTGAGTCATTAAGGCATTCCTAACATATGTATTACACATATGTGTTTCTGTTTTAGGAGTATAATCAATCAAGTGGAAGTGGCATCTCAGTTTCCGCACCACATAATGATACATCCTCAACTGCTGAAAAAGGGATTCTTGCATTTCATCCAGATCCAATATCTATAGGCTGTTCACAACACACTCAAGGATCTGATGATAAAAATGAGGGCAAATATTTCAAGAACAAAGAAGAGTTGATGATGACTATGAGAAAATGGGCACTTAAGTGGAAGTTTGAGTTCAAGTAATTGTGGTCAGACACAACAAGATTGATATTGGGATGTATCGATGCAAAATGCAGCTGGAAGATGCGTGCAACAAAGCTCAAGTCATCTAATTTCTTTGTGGTGAGGAAGTATATGCATGAACACAATTGTGATACAACACATAGGAATAAAAATCATAGGCAAGCAACTGCAAAACTGCTGGGTACTTATATTTGTAGCCACTATGGAGAAAAGAGGGCTGGTCTCAAGCCTAAACAGATTGTTGAAAAGGTTCGATTAGATCTTGGTGTCCATATAAATTACAAAAAAGCTTGGAGAGCAAAAGAGGAAGCTCAAATTTTGGTTAGAGGCACTCCTGAGGACAGTTACAACAACCTAGCAAAGTGTTTGTACTTGGCTAATGAAAAAAATCCAGGATCAGTGGTTTATCTTAAGATAGATCCTCATAATAGATTCAAATACGCTTTTTATTGCATTTGGGCCGTCAATCAGAGGGTTTTGCTTTAATGAGGAAAGTGATTGTTGTTGATGGTACCTTCCCGAAGGGAAAATTCAAGGGAACGTTATTAGTAGCTACAACATAGGATGGAGATTATCACTTATACCCGATAGCCTTTGCTATTGTTGATTTTGAATATAATAAGTCATGGAATTGGTTTTTTATGTGCTTGCGTTGTATCATACTTGATGCACAAGATTTGGTGTTTGTTTCTGACTGTGCTCCATCTATTGCGAAAGCACTTTTAGACTTGTATCCAACTTCACACCATGGAATCTGCAGATTTCATCTCAGAAACAACATTAAGGTCAAGTTTAAAGGTGAATCGTGTTTGCCTCTTTTTGAATCTGCAGCTAATGCTTATACTCGTCAAGAGTTTGCTACATGTTTTAGAGACATACAAATTGTAAATCCTAAGTTGGCCACGTATTTAGAAGATGCTGATTTCAGAAAGTGGGCTCGTTCTTATGCTCCTTTGAACCATTACAATATGATGACAACAAACATTGCATAGTCGTTTTAAATGTTGACAGGACCACGAGAGTAGCCGGTTTTTTCTCTTCTTGAGAAAATCCGGTTAAGGCTGACTTCGTGGTTTCATGAAAGACGTGAAATGGCTGCTAAACACAACAAGCTTGTCACGCCAAAAGTAGTGGATAATTTGGTGTTAAGGTTCCCAGATTCAATAAAACTTGACGTCTTCCAAGTCAATCAAGACGATCGAGGTTGAGGTGAAGGACAACATGAACAAGTTTCTTGTCCACCTAAAGAACAGGCAATGCAGCTGTTGTGTTTTTGACATCGACAAAATACCTTGTATTCATGCCATTGCTGCTGCAAAACGTTCAAATATGGATAAAAATAAGCCCGTTCATGATTGCTACTTGACAGAGACATGAGCTAAATCATATGGTGAAAGCATACACCTAAATGGAGACGAAAATAATTGGATTTTCCCATATTCTATAACTGGATTCTTATGTGCACCTCCAGGTAGTAAACCAAGCAGTGGGAGCCCGCCAAAAAAGAGATTGAGCTCTGTTGGAGAATTTGGTGTACCGGGTTCAAAGTCTCAGAGTCACAAGTGCAGCAGATGTGGCATTGGAGGACACAACAAGACTACGTGCAGAGTTGCGATATGATTAATTGTTAAAAGTATCTTGTATATATTCATTTCCTTTTTAATGGTTTATGTTGAATACGTGACCGTTTTTGTGAAACGTTTTTAACATTTATCCAATATTTTTTGCAGATCATGTGGTTGAAGACGACCCAATAAAGATACTGTAGCTCTATATTAGTGTTTTGAACTAACTTTATTTGAGTGTATATTCGAATTATTTGGTTATACACAAGTTCTTGATTTCTAATCTTAAACAACATATAAAGGAAGGTATTCCTAAATTTCAAAAACACCTTCCTAAATAATATGAAACTGTTCCTAAATTGTGGTTTTTAAATGTTCTTTTTTTTTTTGTTTGTTTTGCCTTAATGTATCATATATTAATTCATGTCATTAGTGATGGATAATGATTTGTTTTGTGCACATCTTGATGTCTTATCTATATATTTTGTTATAAGGAATCTCAGATTTTATACTTATGTATATATATATATATCTTATTATATAAAAGAGAGTTTTCAAATGTTAGTAACTCATAGGACGATGACACGTGTCATGTTATTCGATTCAAGATTTCGACACGTGTCAACGTTAAAAAAATGTCAAAAATTATTATAAGTAAACTATATAAAAAGGAAAATAAAATCTTATTAAATAAATTAGAGTTTTCAAAGTTTCTTATAATATAAAAGAGGGTTTTCAAAAGTTAGTAACTCATAGGATGGTGACACGTATCATGTTATTCGATTCATGATTTCGACACGTGTCAACTTTAAAAAAATGTCAAAAATTATTATAAGTAAATTATACAAAAAGGAAAATAAAATCTTATTAAATAAATTAGAGTTTTCAAAGTTACTAACTCACGAGATCGTGACACGTGTCATATCCAACGATTCAAGATTTCGACACGTGTTTAGACTAAAAAAATGTCAAAAATTATTATAAGGAAATATACAAAAAGGAAAATAAAAATTATAATTTTTATAAAACAATTAGGAAAATGAAAAATCTATAAAAAAAATATAAAATTAGTTTTTAAAAAATGCTATAATTAAGAAAATTTCTAATTCTAAAGAAAAAAGAATTGTGAATATTAAATTTTGCATAAAAAAATAAGTACTCTCATATTTTCTCAACAAACAAAACACTTTTCTACATAAACACCATCATACATTCTCTAATATCGGTTATTTTTTGTTCTTATACTTTTAGAAAATGTCTATTATTTTCGTGTTAATAGATTGAAGATTTCGACACGTGTAAAAGTTATCAAAGTTGAAAAATGTAAATAATGTTAAAAATATAAAATATTTAATTATAATGAAAGAATATGCTAATTAATTATAATTTAATACTTTTATAAATATTATGATATCAATATATAGTTTTTTTAAATAAAAACTAATTTATTCATTTTTTATAAATGTAAGTAATTTATTCTTTTTAATTTAATAATTTTATTTTTTAACAATGAGGTTGTCGTTATTTAATGATTAATTGTTAGATTGTGTATATATATTTAAGCATAATTTTTTGTTCTAATTTTAAGTTGTTTTTTTTTCCATTTTTCATAAAATGGCTATCATAAAAAAAACAACAAATAAAGATTATCTAACACTAGATCAGCTAAACAAAATACGTCTTTATCCTCGAACGGTAGTACGTTTTAGTAGAAAGTGAAAAACGAGAAACTTTTTTTAAAAATGAGCTTATTAGATTGATTTTTTTTCCTACTTGATGAAAAGATAAATATTTATTAGTTTCAACCCAAATATTTTCTAATTTATTATTTAGTTATTTAAATTACTTATCTAAATTTTATTATTGTTTCTCATAAACTAATAATTTCTGTTTTAGCTTTATGTATCACACTAAATTAAGATAAAATGGGTGGACCCAAAGTTATTTTATTACAAGGAAATCTAAAATTAAAACTATAATTACGCCTACACTAAATATTATATATAATATGTTTTTCAATAGTTGTAAATAATTAGATAACATAAATTATTTACTAAATTCAATAATATAATATTTAAAAAATTTAAAAATTTAATAAAAAGTAAATAATTTTATAAATTGGCCTAACATTTATATCAAATGATTTAATAACACTTATAACATATCTATAAATATGGTTTTGTATTGCATGTTGTGTGCAGTATTTATATATTTAGAAAATAATTAACATTGATGTTTTCTAAAATATTTAAACAATTTTTTAAATCTAATTAATTTTATAAATAAAAATTAGAAATTAAGTATAATAAGTACAACTTAAACCCGTGCAACGCACGAATCCATGTCTAGTATATATATAATGTTATCATATAACTGAATGAGAAGCTTGGCTTACTGGTTACACACTCCCTAAAAAGCGCTGAAGGTATCGAGTTTGATTCCTCATGGCCGAGGATGCCCATATTGTTTTTAAGGATTTAGTGTTTATTTTATATAGATAATTAATTTTAGAGAATACATGAATGAGAAGCATGACATATTGGTTACACACTCTCCAAAAACACTATTAACGCGGGTTCGATTATTCTTGTGAGCATGAATCCCCATTTTTTTCCTTTTGTACCCGAACGTTTTAGAAAGGTCTTCTTAAACTTTTAAAACAGCTTCCTAAACATTTATTAAAGTTTTTCTAAATTTTAAGAGTACATTCCTAAAATTAAAAAACACCTTCCTAAATATTATGAAATTCTTCCTAAATTCAATTAAACGTGTTTTAAAATGGTTTTTTTATAAATGTTTTGCCTATCATGTATTAGAGATAACTACAATCGGATTTAGGGTTTAGTGAGGGATAATGATTTGTTTTTTGACACATCCTGATCTTTTTTTTTTGTTAAGGATTTATTGTTTATTGTATATATATAATTAATTTGAGAAAATACATGAATAATAAGCAAAGCATATTGGTTATACACTCTCTAAATACACAATTAGTGCTGGTTCAAATCTCCGTGGCCGAGGATGCCCAGATCTTTTGTAAAGGATTTAGTGTTTAATGTATATAAATAATTAATTTGAGAGAATACATAAAATGAGAAGCAAGGCATATTGGTTACACACTTTCTTAAAACATTATTAGCGTGGGTTCGAATCTTTGTGGCCGAGGATGCCCAGATTTTTTTTAAGGATTTAAAGTTTATTATATATAGAAAATAATTAATTTGAGAGAATACATGAATGAGAAGCATGCCATATTTGTTACACACTCTCTTAAAACATTGAATCGAGCTTCTGAGTTACTTATTGTGTTTGTGTACCGGCATTTGTCTCATTCTTGTTCATCTTTTCAAACATTGGACAATAATTTTTTGAGTCAGTTCTTTCTCCCCATGTGTTTTCAATTGCTTAAGAAATTTTTAATGAATATTTTCTTTACCTCATCTGTTGAATTGAGCTTCTGAGTTAATTCAACAGCTGGATCTTCTTGTTGTGTCGCCTTCGTAGCAATCTGAGTCTCTGAATTCTGAGTCACTTGAATTGTATCTTGTTCATTTGGAGATTTGTTAGATGGAGGAATCCCACCATCTATGTTGAAGTTTTGAGTTGGAGAATTCTTAGATAGAGGGATTCCAGCATCTCTGTTATGCTGCTACAACAGAAAATAAAAACGGTTAATTGTTAATTGCAAGGAAAATCATCCAAAGTCCTTTGGTGTACTTAGAACAACTTACTTTACCTGATCGTTTGTGTAACGCCCGTGTTCCGGAAAAAGGAATGTTGTTGAGCTCGGGAGTGACGAGTTCGGGAGTTGTTGCGCGAGCTCGGGATTGTTGTGAGGTCGGTTTTGGGCAAAATCACCCGGTTTAGTTCTAATTCTTTGGTTTAATGGCATTAAACCGGTGGGAACCCTAATCTCACCTATAAAAACTCGACTTCTCCTTCTTGTTGCCTCATTTGGTCGAAATCTAAGCTGCAGAGAGAGGGAGAGAAGAGCTTTGAGTTTTGGTGAGAAGGGAGATCAAAACCTTGAAGGTGAAGCAGAGGCAGCAGACAGGGTCTGGAAGAAAGAGGTTTCGACCAATCAAATCGTGTCCAAAGGTAACGAGTTTTGGTGGAGTTGTAGTTAAGCCTTTAATCTAGATGTAACTTTTTGCGGATTTGGATTTGAGTCTGTAGTCTGAAAGTTATTCACGATTTCGTAGAGGTGTTCTGTTTCCGTTGAAGGCAGGACCAGCGGAGACTCGGGGTTAGATCGCCGCCGCGTCTGTGGTCGGATCCTCACGAAATTTGGTGAGTAGTTTCAGGACATCTAGGGGCTTAATTCCACAGATTAGTTTTGAAATTGGACGGTTAGATTGAAAGTTATGGCTCGATATTTCCAGCGGCCGTTTTCTAAGTTTTGCCCAGTTTTGGTAATTTGGGTGTTTGTTGTTATGGTTGGCTGTAGGTTGTTCTTAGCTGCTTTGAATTCGTGTGTAAGGTCCTCCTGAGTGTGTGTGGAGTATACCTTGGCCGAATTCCAGTTGTGTTTTTGAGGTGAGTGCGTGACAATGAGCTTATCTAAGCAATGGTGGGTTGTTTGGTAAGTTGTGATAGTTGTGTGATGTGTAGGATGGGCTTGTGTTGATCCATCATTGATTTCTGTGGTATGTGTGTCAATGTTGTGGTGTTCATTGATGTATTGTTTATAATATTACTTGCTTGTGTGTATAGCTCGTAGTTGGGAGGATCGCTTCACTAAGTATTTTTAGTAATACTTACGCATCTCTTTGTGTGTGTGTGATGCAGGTAAAGATAAAATGTGATCGTGGAATCATGGCGAGGAGAGGAGGATGATCTAGGATTTGGGTTTTGTGTTTTATTTTGGAATTGCATTTGATTAGTATTGCTAGACTTGAATTATGTTTGTTTATGGTTTAAATTGTTGGTTTCTGCTATTGGTTTAAATTGTTTGATTTAAGGGATTAATATTGATTTATGGGAATTAATATTAATATGCTTAATGTTGTTAAAAAAAAAAAATGAGTGCGGTCGTTTCAGTTTGGTATCAGAGCATTTACGGTTCTAGGATGTTGGTAGTTAGATTGATTATGTGATTTAGTCAATTGAGTGTGGTATGGGGTCTTAGATTATCCTCTTCGAACCTTCAATGAGATTCCACGGTAAGATGTTTCTGCCTTGTGTTTTTGGTGTTGTGTTCTGAGCTTCTGTGTTGGAAGTTCAGATGGTTCTGAGAGGCAGAGGTCGTGGGCGTGGTCGTGGTCGTCCACGTGGCCCAGGCCGTGGAGCCCCTTTAGTGGAGGAGAGTGTGGCACGAAGTGCTACAGTTGAGTAGGTCATGGATTAGCTTGTGGATCAGGAAGAGTCTAAAGGTGTGGCCGGTGTGAGTGCAGGTTTGGCCGGGGTGGGTGCCAGTGTGGCTGGAGGTCCAGCGGGTGCTGTCGGTGTGGCAGCGGGTTTGGCTCAGGCTCAGGATGATCGCATTGTGGATCTATTGACCAGGCTGTTGGAGCGGTTACCAGAGGGGGTACCAGAGCAGGCTCGGGTAGTACCACCTGTGGTGGTAGAGCAGCCGAGAGTGGCGGTTGCGGTTGCAGAGGAGTTTTCACCTTACGTGAAGATGATGGAGCAACTGCAGAGGATTGGCACAAGATTCTTTTCCGGGGGTGCCAAGCCTGAGGAGGCAGTTGAGTGGAAGATGCGGTTGGAATGGAATTTCCGTTCGATTAGGTGTCCTGAGGGGTACCGGGTGGATCTCGCAGTCCACTATCTGGATTGTGATGCACACCTGTGGTGGTGAGGTGTTACATCCAGACGGGCTCAGGCCGATATGACCTGGGCTGATTTTGTGTTGGAGTTTAACTCCAAGTATTTTCCTCCGGAGGTGTTGGACCGTTAGGAGAGGCGGTTCTTGGAGTTGTCTCAGGGGAACCGGACGGTTCGAGAGTATGAGGCAGAGTTTAACCGTCTCAGTGTGTATGTTGGTCGCGTTATGGAGGGAGAGCAGGCTCAGGTGCGACGGTTTATGAAGGGCCTTCGGGCCGAGTTGAGGAACTGTTGCTTGGTGCGGTCTTTTGGCACTGTTGGAGAGTTGGTGGAGAAGGCTGCTTTGATCAAAGATGGTCTGAAGGACGAGGTAGTGGTGGCCAGTCCGGGTTTTCAGGCGAAGAGGTCGAATCAGAGATGTGGATATCCAAGTGGTTGAGGAATCCATGCCAGCGGACTTGATCGTTTGCCCGGTGGAGCTGTATGATGTCATCCTAGGGATGGATTGGCTAGGAAAGTATAGAGCGCATCTGGATTGTCACCGGGGCGTGTGGGTGTTTGATCGGAAGAAAGGGAGGTTGGTTTATCAGGGAGTGAGACCGACTTCGGGAGTCTTGTGATCTCTGCTATGCAGGCAGAGAGGATGTTAGAAAAAGGTCGCGAGGCTTATCTGGCGACAATTGTTATCCAGAGACTGTGGAAGCGGTTGAAGTGGGGGATATTCGGGTTGTTCAAGAGTTCGAGGATGTTTTTCAGTCGTTGCAGGGATTACACCACCTCGGTCTGATCCCTTCACGATTGAGTTGGAACCAGGGACGAAACCGATATCGAAGGCTCCATACAGAATGGCTCCAGCAGAGATGGCTGAGCTAAAGAAGCAGTTGGAGGAGTTGTTGGATAAGGGTTTCATCTGACCGAGTATTTGTTACGGTAGGGAGCACCGGTGCTATTCGTGAAGAAAAAGGATGGAAGTTTCCGGTTGTGTATCGACTATCGGGGTTTGAATCGGGTCACGGTGAAGAACAAGTATCCTCTTCCGCGGATTGATGAGTTGTTGGATCAGATGCGAGGGCTACTTGGTTCTCCAAGATTGACTTGGCATCGGGTATCCCATCAGATTCCGATAGATGTGGCGGATATCCGGAAGACTGCTTTCAGGACTCGGTATAGACATTACGAGTTTGTAGTGATGCCGTTTGGATTGACGAATGGCACCAGAAGCGTTCATGAGGTTAATGAACAGCGTGTTCCAGGAGTATCTGGACGAGTTCGTGATCATCTTTATAGATGACATTCTGGTGTACTCGAAGAGTCCTGAGGAGCATGAGGTTCATCTGAGAACAGTTTTGGAGAAGCTGCGGGAACAGAAATTGTATGCTAAGTTGAGCAAGTGCAGTTTCTGGCCGCGGGAGATGGGATTCTGGGTCATATTGTATCTGAGACTGGAGTTTCAGTTGATCCAGAGAAGATCCAGGCTATCAGGGAGTGGCCGAGGCCGAGGAATGCTACTAAGACAGAAGTTTTCTTGGCTTGGCAGGTTATTACTGAAGTTCATTAAGGGTTTTGCGAGTGTGGCTCAGTCGATGACGAAGCTGACGGGGAAGGATGTTCCTTTCGTGTGGTCTCCAGAGTGTGAGAACAGGTTTCGCAAACCTGAAGGCTATGTGGACGTGTGCACCAGTCTTGGCGTTGCCAGAGCCGGGCGAGCCATACGTGGTGTACACGGATGCTTCGAGAGTGGGTCTCAGATGATGCAGCAGAGAAAGGTTATTGCTTATGCTTCGCGCAGTTGAGGAAGCATGAGGGCAATTACCCCACCCATGATCTTGAGATGGCTGCAGTTGTGTTCGCCCTGAAGATTTTGAGATCTAATCTTTATGGTGCGAAGGTTCAGGTGTTCACAGATCATAAGAGCCTGAAGTACATCTTCACCCAGCCAGAGTTGAATCTGAGGCAGAGGCGCTGGATGGAGTTGGTGGCGAATTATGATCTGGAGATAGCTTACCATCCTGGTAAAGCTAACTTGGTTGCAGATGCTTTGAATCGTAAGCGGGTGGTTTCAGCTCGGAAGCATGACATGGAGTCATTGTGTTAAGTGAGCTCAGCACGTTGAGGTTGTGTGTTGCATCTCAAGTACCGTTTAGGCTTGGAGGCGGCTAATCAGGCAGATCTTCTGAGCAGGGTTCGGTTGGCTCAGGAAAGAAGGATGCGAGTTGATTTAAGGCTTCCAGAGCTAAGAGGGTTCTGAGTATAGTATCTCTGCCAATGGGACTATCACTTGTTCATGGAAGGGTGTGTGTGCCCTTAGAGCGAGGAAGTTGAGGCGAGAGATCCTGAGTGAGGCTCTAATAGCGATGTTATGTCGTGACGTTCGAGGATACATGACATGGGTAGAAATACTGCTAGGAGCGACTTAAGTATTACGCGGATAGCGTGTCAAATAAGGGTCTCATGGTGATATGATTAATCATGACGTTGGTTTGCGCAGGTATGAAGATGTGGTAATTGGGGGCTTAATTGGGGTTTGTTAAAGGGGCTTTTGCGACGATGTAGTGTCTAGTTTTAGTGAAGGCTTGAGAGACTATCTTTTTCTAAGGTTCAGCAGAAGGCGGTTTGTTTGGCGGAAGTTGTAAGCTTGCATATTAACGCGCATCTGAGACTCTATGAGCTGGCTACATTAAGGTGGGATTAATGAATTCATTCTATTGAACGGATGGAGTGATTATTCGTGAGTTTGGGTTTGTCCGGTTTTCTGTTCATTTTAGGGCATATGGATGCTATTTCGTGGTCTTATGTTGAGTCGTGTTGATACATAAATCGGCTTTATAATTATGTTTTCGTTACGGCGCCATAAAGAAAATGCACTGGGTCGATGAGCTGCCGGCTTGGCAGCCTAGTTATAATGGTCTTTAGGAATAT
>SMJT01000156.1:144547-308742 GCA_004349715.1 Crucihimalaya himalaica
ACAATGAACACCACGTCATTGCCACACAATGAACACCACGTCATTGCCACACATACCACAGAAATCAATGATGGATCATCACAAACCCATCCTACACATCACACAACCATCACAACTTACCAAACAAACCACCATTGCTTAGATAAGCTCATGGTCACACACTCACCTCGATAACACAACGAGAAAAGGCCAAGGTAACTCCACTCACAACCTCAGGAGAACCTTACACACGAGCTCACACAAGCTCAGCTCAACCTACAACCAATACAACAACCAAACACCCAAGTTACCACAAATTGGTAAAAACAGGGCAAAAACCAGAAACGGCCGCTGGAAAGATCGAACCCTAACTTTTGATCTAACCGTCCAATTTCAACACCAATCGGCAGTTGCTCACGGATCATAAGAGCCTGAAGTACATCTTCACCCAGCCAGAGTTGAATCTGAGGCAGAGGCGCTGGATGGAGTTGGTGGCGGATTATGATATGGAGATAGCTTACCATCCTGGTAAAGCTAACTTGGTTGCAGATGCTTTGAGTCGTAAGTGGGTGGTTTCAGCTCGGAAGCAGGACATGGAGTCGTTGGTAAGTGAGCTCAGCACGTTGAGGTTGTGTGTTGCATCTCAGGAACTGTTAGGCTTGGAGGCGGCTAATCAGGCAGATCTTCTGAGCAAGGTTAGGTTGGCTCAGGAGAAGGATGCAGAGTTGATTAAGGCTTCCAGAGCTGAGGGTTCCGAGTACCAGATCTCTGCTAATGGGATTATCCTTGTTCATGGAAGGGTGTGTGTGCCCTTAGACAAGGATTTGAGGCGAGAGATTCTGAGTGAGGCTCATGCGAGTATGTTCTCTATTCATCCAGGGGCGACTAAGATGTACTGGGGTCTGAAACGGTATTATTATTGGGTTGGGATGAAGAGGGATGTGGCTAACTGGGTCGTAGCTTGCGATGTGTGCCAGTTAGTGAAGGCAGAACATCAGGTTCTGAGCGGATTGTTGCGGAGTTTACCCATCTCAGAGTGGAAGTGGGATATGATCACGATGGATTTCGTGGTTGGTTTGCCGGTTTCTCGGACCAAGGATGCTATTTGGGTCATCGTTGATCGGTTGACTAAATCGACACGTTTTCTGGCCATAAAGAAAACCGATGGAGCTGCGGTTTTGGCTAGGAAATATGAGCAGGAGATAGTGAGACTTTATGGGGTACCGGTGAGCATAGTGTCAGACCGGGATCCTAAGTTCACTTCGGATTTCTGGAATGCGTTCCAGGCTGAGATGGGCACTAAGGTGCATATGAGTACAACTTATCATCCTTAGACGGATGGGCAGTCCGAGAGGACCACCCAAACTCTCGAGGATTTGCTGAGGATGTGTGTACTCGACTGGGGTGGTCATTGGGTGGATCACTTGAGCTTGGCAGAGTTTGCCTGTAATAATAGCTACCACGCAAGTATTGGGATGGCTACACCATTGTGTTGGACCCAAGTGGGGGAGAGGAGCACATTGGGTGCGAGTTTTGTTCAGGAAACTACGGAAAAGATCCGGGTTTTGAAGCTGAACATGAAGGAAGCTCAGGATCGGCAAAAGATTTATGCCGATAAGAGAAGAAAAGAGCTTGTGTTCGAGGTGGGAGATAGTGTGTATCTCAAGATGGCGATGTTGAGGGGTCCCAATAGGTCTATTACTGCGACTAAGTTGAGTCCAAAGTATATGGGTCCGTTCAAGATTGTTGAACGAATTGGAGAGGTGGCTTACAGGTTGGAGTTACCTGAGATTATGCAAGCATTTCACAAGGTTTTCCATGTGTCCATGCTGAAGAAGTGCTTGCATAAGGATGATGTGGTGTTGACTAAGGTTCTGTCAGATCTTCAGCCTAACATGACCGTTGAGGCGAGGCCAGTGGGGGTTCTCGAGAGAAAGGTCAAGCAGGATCACCGGAAGAAGGTTCCGATGATCAGAGTCTTGTGGGACTGTGACGGTGTTGAGGAGGAGACTTGGGAACCAGAGGCGAGGATGAAAGCTAAATTCAAGAAGTGGTTCGAGAAGCAAGCCGAGGCTTGAGCTTTCATCGAAGGTTCCAGTTTCCTAGTGGAGTATTGTGTTGTACTCGTTTCATTATGTATTTCGTTTTGTGGTTGTAACGTTAATACATTTTGAAGTTTAATAAGATGAGTATTTCTTATTAAAGTGGTGACTTGTGTAGTCATGGTTAATGTGATATTCTGGGTTTGGAATATGTGTGGGAGTTTGACATTGTGTTGTTGTACGGGAACCATGTGAGGTAGTTTCAGTCTGAGGTGCTTATAGACGTATAGACTTGAGTGCTCTAAGGACGGTGGTCCTGAACAACTCGTACGTGTTTTGCCACAAGCTCGAGGGATAGTGTTTCCGAGGGTGGGGTGGTGTGTTTGGCCACAAGCTTGAGGGAGAGAGTTCCCGAGGGTGGGGTGGTGTGTTTTGCCTTTAGCTCGAAAGATTGTGTTCCTGAGAGTGGTGTGGCGTGAGTACGAGTTGGGAGCAATGAGTCTATGACGTGGATATAAGCATAGGGATCGGATGTAGACCTCGGAGGTTGATAGTGTTCGACCTCAATTTTGGTTTGGGATTGGCCAGCTGGACCAAGAGTTGTGTAGGTTGATAGTGTTCGACCTCAGCTCGAGTTTGGTTTGTGTGGCCGTGTTGGCCGAGTTTTGACCAATCGTTGTGACAATTGTGAGGTGAGTCCTAGTGGAGGACTGTGTGACGAGATTCGAGGACGAATCTATGTTAGTGGGGGAGAATTGTACCGCCCGTGTTCCAAAAAAAGGAATGTTGTTGAGCTCGGGAGTGACGAGTTCGGGAGTTGTTGCGCGAGCTCGGGATTGTTGTGAGGTCGGTTTTGGGCAAAATCACCCGGTTTAGTTTAATTCTTTGGTTTAATGGCATTAAACAGGTGGGAACCCTAATCTCACCTATAAAAACTCGACTTCTCCTTCTTGTTGCCTCATTTGGTCGAAATCTGTGCTGCTGAGAGGGGGAGAGAAGAGCTTTGACTTTTGGTGGGAAGAGAGATCAAAACCTTGAAGGTGAAGCAGAGGCAGCAGACAGGGTCTGGAAGAAAGAGGTTTCGACCGATCAAATCGTGTCCAAAGGTAACGATTTTTGGTGGAGTTGTAGTTAAGCCTTTAATCTAGATGTAACTTTTTTCGGATTTTGATTTGAGTCTGTAGTCTGAAAGTTATTCACGATTTTGTAGAGGTGTTCTGTTTCCGTTGAAGGCAGGACCAGCGGAGACTCGGGGTTAGATCGCCGCCGCGTCTGTGGTCGGATCCTCACGAAATTTGGTGAGTAGTTTCAGGACATCTAGGGGCTTAATTCCACTGATTGGTTTTGAAATTGGACGGTTAGATTGAAAGTTATGGCTCGATCTTTCCAGCGGCCGTTTTCTGGGTTTTGCCCAGTTTTGGTAATTTGGGTGTTTGTTGTTATGGTTGGCTGTAGGTTGTTCTTAGCTGCTTTGATTTCGTGTGTAAGGTCCTCCTGAGTGTGTGTGGAGTATACCTTGGCCGAATTCCAGTTGTGTTTTTGAGGTGAGTGCGTGACAATGAGCTTATCTAAGCAATGGTGGGTTGTTTGGTAAGTTGTGATAGTTGTGTGATGTGTAGGATGGGCTTGTGTTGATCCATCATTGATTTCTGTGGTATGTGTGTCAATGTTGTGGTGTTCATTGATGTATTGTTTATAATATTACTTGCTTGTGTGTATAGCTCGTAGTTGGGAGGATCGCTTCACTAAGTATTTTTGATAATACTTACCCACTCTTTGTGTGTGTGTGATGCAGGTAAAGATAAAATGTGATCGTGGAATCATGGCGAGGAGAGGAGGATGATCTAGGATTCGGGTTTTGTGTTTTATTTTGGAATTGCATTTGATTAGTATTGCTAGACTTGAATTATGTTTGTTTATGGTTTAAATTGTTGGTTTCAGCTATTGGTTTAAATTGTTTGATTTAAAGGATTAATATTGATTTATGGGAATTAATATTAATATGCTTAATGTTGTTAAAAAAAAAAAATGAGTGCGGTCGTTTCAGTTTGTGTTTCTATTATCCTATGTTCCCAGCTTCTCCTCTATTTTTGATAAACGGTTGTTGATATTTCTGAAACCGTCTTCAACAATCTTGTATAGATTGTTCAGCATCGAGACAAGTGACTCACCCGAAAAAGATGGTCTGGCTCTCTCCCTGGTACATAACTGATATGAATTCATAGCAACATGTTCAATCACATTAGCAACATCCAGTGATCATTTTCTCCAGTCTTCAGCTGTCATCTTCTAACCTTTGTTCAATAACTCCACCATCAAACTCAGATCTGCATGATCTATGCCTTCCAACAAGACTCCATCTTCTGGATCATCAGGTATTAGAGGTAAGATGCAAATCACCTTCAGCTGCAAAAAAAAAAAAAAACAAAACAAAAAACTATTTATCAATATCATCCTAAATTACTATAAATTCTTCTTGAAAGCTAAGAGCAGAGACATTTTTTTGGTTTGACAAAACTCACCTGATCTGATGATTCCATGCTCTCCACCTGAGCAAATGTTGGAGTAGCTATGTGGGTGTATCGTTCACACAAGAAGGCATTATGGTGCTCTATGAGACTAACTTTACTAGACGCTGTTTGTAACAATGGTATAGACTCGAGTATCCACAGGTTCAACGCCAATGGATAACCGTGTATATTATATTTTGCCTTCTTCAGGTTCGATGGCACAGCTTTCTTTATTGATTTGAGCAAGAGATTGTAAGCTTCCCTTCCCTAGGAATACTCAATCAGTACACCAGCATCTTGGGCGATCTTCTGCTTCTTCGCAGGAAATTTGTAGTACTTGTGTTTCTGAAGCAGTATACTCTCAGTGAGTACCAGCACCCCTAAGGAGAACCTCTCATCTCCTGTGCTGGGTGAGTCTCTCTCAGAATCTCGACAAGGTCATCTAATGTGTGCCCATCTTCTGTCTTTGCCCAATCCCAAAGGAGTAGCTTACAAAGTGGAAGTCTCTCCAGAAATTAGAAAAAGAAGCGTAAGAATGAAATTAGGTTTTCGGCAATGTTTTCACGCCCGACCCGGACCGCCCGGTCGAACCGGTTCACCCGCGACCCAGTCACTTCCCCGGTTTGGGTGTAGTGTCAATATCCGGCAGTTAAAAACCCGTAAAAACCCGCAAAAAACCGCCAATAACCCAGAACCCGATGACCCGGTTGAACCGGCCGAGTAACGGTTTAGTAGAACTTTTATGATTTTGAAAATAATATAGGGTTTTGGACTTAAGTGAATTTCATTTATTTTTAGAATTTTTTCAATTGTTCAAAAATCAAAACTCAATCGACGAGTCGGCGACTCATCACCTCTCTCTGTTCTTCTCTACCGTCTGTACTCCAGCACAACAAACCAATTGGTATTTTTATCTTTCTATTTTGTTTTCATTTTTTTTTGTCTTTATTTGTGTCTCCAGCACGAGAAACCAATTGAACAATCACTCGTATCCTCTTTGTCTTGCTTTAGATAATCAAATACAATATTCAAGTGTTATTATATTATTGTAATTTATTCCGTTTGAGTCATTCAATTGTGTTGTATTATATATTATTCATCCTCATGTTTTTGTTTGTGCGTCTGTAAGAAACTAAGAATCAATTACGTCACCCATGAATCTTTTTTGTTTGATGCTCATAATTTGCAAAAGTTAGCTATAAGAATTCTTAGTCAAACCGCTTCTTCATCTGGATGTGAGCGTAATTGGAGTGTATTTGAGCGGATTCATACGAAAAAGAGGAATAGACTTGAGCATCAACGACTTAACGATCTCGTCTTTGTTCACTACAATTTACGTTTGCAAAATAGGTGAGTATTATTATATTTTTCTGTCTCTTTGTTTAGTTTAGTTTGTAAACATAATTAGATGTTTTTAATGCACAGGTCAAAAAGAAAAAGATCATATGATCCCGTTGACTACGAATCTATTGATAAGACAGAGTTTTGGATCATTGAAGAAGAAAAAGCAGGTGAACTTGAATATGATGAATTAGAGAATGCTCTTGCCGAGGAATATCCCAAAGATCATGAAGATAAGAACCTTGAAAAGTCTAATGGTATTTTTTTAATTATTGATTAAATTTTTAGAATTTTATTTTAGTTGTATATAATGCATTGACTAAACTATGTGATTTTTATTTTGTAGATTTTGATGAAGATTTTACTATGCCGCCCGAAGAGAATGAAAGGAATAGTGATAGGGACAACCAAGATTGGTTGTTGTGAACTCGTGATGTTTTATTAGTTTATTTCCGTCATTTTGGATCTATTACTATCTTAGTGTTTATTTCGATTCTTTTTTAGAGTCCAAAATTTCAGTCACTTTTATTGTTAGACTTCATATTTTGTTAAACATGATATAATTATTTTTCTTTTATAAAATTATATAATCTCTAAATAAATTTGATCAATTGACCCGTGGTTGGACCCGGTCGACCCATTGACCCGGTGACCCGGAAGATATTCCGGTTCGCTTTCCGGGTCGATTTTCAAAACATTGGTTTTCGGGTTTTTATACCCTTACACAAAATGTAGAAAATAAAATAAAAATAACATAAAAGGAAAATAGAAAATCATGGCCTGCGTGGATCAATTGGTCTTTTGTCTCACTTCGATCACTCGGACCGATCTATCCAAGTGTGGATCGATTCGGTCGTTTCTTCTGTTGGTTGTCGATCAACCGGACCGATCGATCTAATTGGTGATCGATCGGTCACCTGCCTTCATGCTCCCAACCGTCCTAAAAATCACCCGAAAAGCGTGCAAAAGCTTCTAATTTCTGCTTAACGTCCCGTGACCTGCAAAAGACTCAACACTTGTCCAAAAAAACACTAAATGATGCTAAAAAGACGAGATGGGCTAAAAAAAAATCTTGAAATGTGAGCCAAAGGACGGTAAAAACACGACATATCAATAGTTGTACTTAGTGTTTTTTCATCGCTTATATGTAATCATCTGTTTTTGGTATTATGACTTTGTAAACTACTGGTATTAATCATATAATTATATCAGTGGAAAAAAAAATCTTATTATATAAGGTATGGTTTTAAAAGTTAGTAATTCACAAGATTCTGACACGTTTCATGTTTATCGATTTCAGATTCTGATAGCAGTCAAAATTTTTGACCAATTAGAATTAGACCAATACAAAAAGTAATGTTATAAGCAAAAAATTTAATTTTTAAAAGAAGAAATAATACTACTATAATTAAGAAAATTATACAATTCGATTAGAGAATATTAATTAAGGAAATTATATAGGAAAGCTTTTAAGGAAAATAATATTTTAGAAAAATAATACTTTAATAATTAAGAAAATTATACAATACATAAATGTTGTGCACCAGATATATGTTATATTTCAAAATATTAATTTAAATCATAACTATAAAATATTTTGGGAAATTATAAATACATTTATATATAAGTAGAAATGTGATAAAACTAGATTTAGACATTATGCTAAAACAAGACCCCTCCTCAACAATGAATAAAAATGTACAAACTAGAATTTTCAAAACATAATTAGTAAATTAAACTAAAAAAGTCGTAAAATATTGGTAAAATGTTGTAGATTGTGATTGTGTTTATAATTTTATTTTCAAAACTCTTCTAAAATATAAGCAAATTTGAGTATTTACAAAAGTTTATAATCATATATCATGTAATTAAGTACATAACAACGATTCTTTTAAAAAAAATTTAATTTTGGATCAATACTCAATATATTTTATGAGTGATTTTATTTTAAAATTTTAGTTTTTTACGAGTTTTAAAATATTATATTTTAACCCGCGTATTATATAAAGTATGGTTTAAAAGGTTAGCAACTCACAAGATCGGAGCACGTGTCATGTCCATCGTATAAATCTTAACTTTTATGATTTCTATTATGAAATCTAATTCCTAAGATCATTTAGATTTATATTAATTCAACCACAAACACTTTCTTATGGAAGAAGAAAGACTAACCTTAATCTTTGTTTGATATGGCTTGTTATGGAATCAATCTTCAATTGATTTTTTCATCCCTTAATCATTTTTACTTTAACGTGATCTTTGATGCAAAAGATCACTAATCCTTTAGATTGGTGTTTATTATTATGTTGTTGTCTCTCTCGTAGAATGAGAACCAAAGACGTTCATAGTTTTCTTTTACAACACCAACATATATATATATTTGCAATGGTTCTTAATAACCACCACTTATACATGTATATATATATTATCTATATAATATAATTAAGGCAAGGGAAGAGGGTTATCAATACACCCGAATTCTAATTCATTAATCGAAACCGATTCATCTCGGTGTCGTCTTTAATATTAGAATCCATAACATTAATATGAACTTGAACTTTATAATTAAACTGATAGACATATATGCCACATACAATATAAAATATTCTTACATTCTCCCACTTAGCCTTTGTGTCAAGTTAATGGTTTAATAACTTTAATGCGCGCTTTTATATCAAGTTTATTTGATCTTTAATTACCATAATAAAATCAAAATTGATCGAATCATGGCGGTCACAAGTCATTATGCGACATTGTGACCGTCATGATTCCTTCCATGTATCACAAACCAACTCTAACTCTATGGTGGTCTTTAATATTGAGAAGAACCTTAATTCTCAAAATAATTATGTTATCTATATATATCATAAATGTGTACACATACTTTAATGATAACATCTTTAATAAAATAGAAATGATACTTTAAGAAAATTTCTAGTATCACACACCTAATGAGCATACAACATATAAAATAGCAAGGTTTTGTCTATAATACCCATGCGCTCTAAATGGCCAATGAACGCTTTGGATGGTTGACCTTTAGTTAACGGATCTGCTACCATCATATCCGTTCTAATATGCTCAAATGACACTTTACGTTTATATACTTCTTCTTTGACAGACAAGTACTTTAACTCCATGTGCTTAGCACCCTTCGAGTACTTGTCTTTCTTTGAAAAGAAGACACCTGCGAAATTATCACAATAAATTCTCAGCGGCCTCTCTATGGTGTCGACAATCCGAAGCCCTGAGATAAATTTCCGCAGCCACAATGCGTGAATTGTGACCCCAAAGCATGCCATAAATTCGGCCTCCATAGTGGAAGTAGTAATGACAGACTGCTTTCCACTTTTCTATGATACTGCTCCCCTAGCTAACATGAACAAATAGCCAAGCGTCGATTTTCTACTGTCAACGCATCCAGCATAATCCGAATCTGAATATCCAATAACCTCTAGGTTATCGGATCTTCTGTATGTAAGCATGAACTCTTTGGTGCCTTGCAAGTACCTGAGAACCTTCTTTGCAGCTTTCCAGTGGTCCATTCCGGGATTACTTTGATATTGACCCAACATACCAACAACAAAGCAGATATCTAGTCGAGTACATGTTTGAACATAGTTCAAACTCCCAACCACTGATGCTTAAGAAATTCTTTCCATTTCCTTATGCTCCAGTTCATTTCTTGGACATTGCATTTTACTGAACTTGTCCCCTTTCTGAATTGGAGTTTTTCCGGCAGAGCATTCATCCATTCTATATCTCTCTAAGACCTTATTGATATATCCTTTTTGAGACAAACTTAGCAATCCTTGTGATCTATCTCGAATAATTTATATTTCGATCACATAAGATGCCTCACCCATATCTTTCATGTCAAAGTTCTTAGAGAGATATTTCTTTATATCATGTAGCATACTCTTGGCATTAGCAGCAAGCAAAATATCATCAACATATAAGACTAAAATCAGAAACTTGCTCCCACTGATCTTTATGTAGATGCATCGATCAACGATGACTTCTACAAACCCATATAACGTAATGGTATCATTAAATTTCAAATACCATTGTCTAGAAGCCTGTTTTAGTCCATATATCGACTTTTTCAGCTTACACACCAAATGTTCATTTCATGTGGTCATAAACCTTTCAGGTTGTTCCATATATACTTCTTCCTCAAGCTCTCTATTTGGAAAGGTGGTTTTCACATCCATTTGGTGAAGCTATAAATCATAATGAGTTACCAAACCCAAAAAAATTCTAAGAGAATCTTTCTTTGAAACTGGAGAGAAAGTCTCTTCATAGCCAACGCCATCTTTTTGGGTGAAACCTTTAGCAACAAGGCGAGCCTTCTATCTTTCAATGTTACCTTTCGTGTGACGTTAAGTCTTACAGACCCATTTAGAACAAACGGTCTTGAAACCGTTAGGCAACTCTACTAAGTCCCAAACATTGTTATCATCCATAAATTTTATTTCTTTTTCGTGGCAATTGACCATTTTTCAGAATCGTCACTTTTCATGGCTTTTTGAAATGTGTTCGGGTCTTCATCAAGGCTTAAGTCACATTCACTTTCAACAGCGTAAACCACATAATCACAACCAATGGCAGATCTTCTTTCCCTTACAGGTCGCCTTAATGGTTCTAGTGGTACACTATCTCTTCTTAAATAGTGACAGGTTCATTGATTGTACTTTCATCTAGTGGTTCATCATCATGTTGTTCCATTGTGTCATTTGACTGTACTGAAACAATAGGAACAACAACCTTAGGTGGAACTACAGGTGAAGAAACTTCAACCTGAACTTCTTGAATGTCCACCTTTCTTAGTTCACCATTCCCACTAGTTTGACCATTTTCAATGAACCTAGCATTCCCCGTTTCAACTATTCTCGTACTATGGTTAGGACAATAAAATACATACCCTTTTGATTTTTCAGGATAGTCAATGAAGAATCCACTGACGGTCCTAGAATTAAGTTTCTTTTCATGCGGGTTATATGGCTTTACTTCTGCTGGACAACTCCAGACACGTAAATGTCTTAAACTAGGTTTCCTTCACGTAAACAATTCATAAAGAGTCTTAGGAACTGCCTTACTAGGAACACGGATTAACACATACGTAGAAGTCTTTAATGCATATATCCACAACGAAAGGGGTAAAGAAGAATTACTTAACATACTTCTAACCATATCCATTAATGTACAATTACGCCTTTCAGCTACACCATTCTGCTGAGGTGTACCAGACATTGTATATTGTGCACAAATGCCTCTACTTTCAAGTAGCTTTGCAAATGGACAAGGACATTGTCCACTTTCAGTGAATTTTCCATAAAACTCACCACTTCTATCAGATCTCATTATCTTTGCTTTTCTATCTAACTGTCTTTCCACTTCATCAATGAACACCTCTAGGATATTCACAGATTTAGACTTTTAATGCAATAGATAAGTAAATCCAAAACGTGAGTAATCATCAATAAAAGTGATAAAGTATTTTTCACCACTCTACGACGGAGCATCGAATGGGCCACATATATATGTGTGTGTTAACTCAAGAAGTTGAGTACTTCTTATGGCTGGTTTCTTTACAATGTGTTTAGTCTGCTTTCCTTTAATGCAGTCTATACACACATCTAGGTCACTAAAATCCAACTGAAGAAGAATTTCGTTCTTTACCAACCTCATAATCCTTTTTTTGGAAATGTGACCTAATCTGTGATGCCACAAGATCTGAATTTTCATTAGATGCACTACGTTTAATGCCTTCATTTTCAATATTAAACAAGGCTTCAAAAAATTTTGAATCAAGATTGAACCGATAAAGTGAATCAAATAAAGTACCACTTCCATAAAGGTAACCTTTTTGGTACAAATAGAAAACACCATGTCCAATCCTAAAATCAAATCCTAATTCGTCCAATCTAATTAAGGAAACAAGATTTCTAGCACACTCAGATACATAGAGACACCCTTCAAGATCTATATGACAACCAGTGTCTAAGATCAACCTATAAGTCCCAATGCCTTCAATTCGTGCCTTCATTCTGTATCCCATGAACAATTATTGTTCAGCTTATCTTATGGGCTGAATCAAACTGAATCCCTGTTTAATATGGGAAACGTGAGTAATAGCACCAGTATCTAACCACCAAGTGTTTCTAGGCACTTCGATAAGATTGAATTCAGAGCAAATATAAACATGTTGCGTACCTTTCTTATCGAACCAAGCCTTTCTTTTCAGACAATCTTTCCTGAAGTGTCCCATTTTCTTGCAAAAAAAACACTTCCTTTCCTTATGGATTTGACTTTTGGGTGCTTTCATGAAAGTTTTATCCTTCACCTTGTCCTTTCTACTTGGGTTTCCCTTACTGCTACTAGCACTTCCGAAACCCACGAGATTAGCAACGTGATCCTTCATTTTCTTTATTCTCCCTTCCTCTTGAACCAGCATAGCCTTTAATTCTTTAAAATCTCATTTATCTTTAATAGTGTTGTAATTCACCTGGAACTAGCTAAACTCAAAAGGTAGGGAGTTCATAATGAATTGGACCAAGAAATGCTCGTGAACTTTCATCCCCAAGGTTGATAACCTTGCTGCCAAGTTCGACATGTGGGCCACATGATCAATAATTGGTTGAGACCAGTGAAACTTTTTCGTAGTAAGCTCACTCATGAGGCTTCCTACAATTGACTTGTCAGCCAAATTTGATTGTGAACACTCTTTAATTTTCTCTATGAACTCCCTTGCTTTCTCTGTCTTGGGCATACATGACCTAACACTTTTGGTCATGGTCATCCTCATGAAGTTCAAACTCAGCTTGTTAGATCACTCCCAAATCTTATAACGAGCCTTTTCAGTTTCGAAGCTATCTTCTGTTATGGCTGAAGGTTCCTCATCCGTTAGTATTGCAAAGTCCAAAGCCATTACAGCCGATGCAAACCGGATTTGCTTTGACCATTCTCCATAATTCAGTTCATTGAACTTTACGACAGAGTTAGCGGTTGCATACAAATTTGATGAAGCTGCAAGCATTCAAACATGCTTACATATTAGTGCTTCGGAACTTTTATACAGATGCTAGAGGCCTACTTAAAGCATGTATTTAAAAAATGTGGTCGTCGGAAACTTAATTTTTTTTTTAAAAAAAAATGTCGGTGGTCGGAAATTTAGTCGGAAATTTCCGACCAAATTTCCGACCACATTATATTCATTAATAAAAAAAAAGACGGTGGTCGGAAATTAGTCGGAAATTTCCGACCACATGTTGAAAAAAAAAAAAAAAGACGGTGGTCGGAAATTTAGTCGGAAATTTCCGACCACATTTCCGACCACATTAATTTTTTTTTTTAAAAAATAGAAATATATATTTTAATAAAACTAAAAATTAAAAATAAAATACTAAAAATTACATAAATAAAACTAAATTTACATAATTGTTT
The DNA here is from genome assembly GCA_004349715.1 of Crucihimalaya himalaica. Taxonomy (NCBI): domain Eukaryota; kingdom Viridiplantae; phylum Streptophyta; class Magnoliopsida; order Brassicales; family Brassicaceae; genus Crucihimalaya; species Crucihimalaya himalaica. Next base: position 157,866 of record SMJT01000156.1, read on the forward strand.
TTTTTTTAAATAAAAATTACAAATCAAAGAAATCATTTGTACTCGGATTTTGATCATTGTTTCTGCGGCGCGGGGGGGGGGGGGCGAAAAAATATTTGTACTCGGATTTTGATCAATTTGATCAAAGAAATTAACCATCCTCCTAGTTGCGCCATAACCTGAAAAAATATAAATGTTAATAAATTTTTAAAATTTAAATGAAAATGTAAATTATATATATTAAGTACAAAAAATTTAACTTAACTTTTTTAAGTAAATTTGTAAGTTTTTAGGAAATTTTATAAAGAGTTTGTAAGAGAGATTTTAGAGAGATATAGAGAAATTTTAGAGATGAGCGAGTTGTGAGAGTGATGGCCGGAGGATTATATAGAAAAATTTTCCGACCACCGTGGTTAGTCAGAAACTGGTCGGAAAAAAAAAAAAATTCCGAGGAATTTCTGACCACCATGGTCGGAAAATGGTCGGAAAAAAATATCTTTTCCGACCACATTTCCGACCACCGTGGACGGAAATTTCTCAGAATTAGGTAGTAGTCGGATTTGTGGTTGGAAAAGTTTTCCGACGAGATTTCCGACCACCGTGGAGTTTCCGACTACATTTCCGACCACGGTGGTCGGAAATTAGTAGGGAAAAAAATTGGCTCAAATAAAAATTTAAAAAATTGGAATAAAAATTTCTAAAAAAATAGATGTAAATTTAAAAATTGAATAAATTTAATAAAAGCTAATAGATTTTCATACTAAAAATATAGAATACTAAAACTATACCTCTTTTAAAATTGATGATTTTTTTTCTTTGTTTGATTTTATGAATTGTGGGTGAGAGACATGTTTTTCATTTTGCAATATGTGTATTTAAATAGGAAATTTTTGTAAGATGATAAGAAATCATTGAATAAGAATTGACCAATGTTAGATCTTGCATATCTCAATTATGCAAAATCATTGGTTGTTAATTTAAATAAGATAATTCTATCAAATTGAACCAATCTTCATTCATGCATGGTTTAAAAAAAAAAAAACCATAAAAACTCACAATTGACCAATGTGGGATCATGCATATCTCTATACAATTGAACCAATCTTCATTCATGCATGGTTTTTTTGAATTTATTTATGAAAGTTTGTAAAAAATTGTTTTTTCTTAAAAAAAATTTTTTTTATCACAATTGACCAATGTTGGATATTGCAAAATCTCAATGATGCAAATTCATAAGTTGTTACTTTAAATAAGAATTGAACCAATCTTCATTCATACATGGTTTTTTTTTTTTTTTTTTTTTGTTTGTAAAATTTGTTTTTCTATAAAAAAACTAAAAAACTAAAAACAAACACACAATTTCCTACTAATTTCCGACCACCCTACAAGGGTGGTCGGAAATTAGTAGGAAAATGTGTATTTTTTATTTATAAATATAACTCATTTTAATAAAATCTTTTAAATACTTTTAATTTTAAAAAAATTACTAAGATTTCCTAAGAAGATAAAAGCTAAATTCCCTAAGTCGGAAAAGGCTTTCCGGCCAAATTCCGACCATTGTTAGGTAGCCTCTTTTCCACGTGCTTACCTACTTTTTCCGACCAAATTTCTGACCAATTTTCTGACTATAATTCTGACCAAAATTCCGACGACTTTTCGAGAAATCTGCGGTGGTCAGAATTTTTCAAACATTTCCGACTAGTTTCCGACCACTGTCACGGTAGTCGGAAATTTTTTTTTTTCTAACCAAAATTTCCAACGATTTTTCGATGAATCTTCGGTGGTCGGAAATTTTCAAACTTTTTCCAACTAGTTTCCGACCACCGTCTCCCTGGTCGGAAATTAGTTGGAAATTTCTCGGAACGTGGTCGGAAATGGTGGTCGGAAAACGCTATGTTTTCTTGTAGTGGATAGAGACAAATGATCTCTCATGGCATCATAAGTGACGAGCGGTTACCAGGATCATCAAAACGATCACTTTTCACCACAATGTATAATTATTATAATCATCACAAATGACCTAGATTCATTCGTTCGCTATGAATGCCTACTCAAACACATAATTCAATTCCACAACATATTCGCTATGAATGCCTACTCAAACACATAATTCAATTTCACAACATATAATAATGATTTATCATCAGCTCTTTCAATAAATGCACTTAAATTTACTTCTAATTTTCAATTGTTTCAATTGTGACTATTCACACATGCAACCTTAAAGATACGATGCATGCCTTGATGATCATATCAACTTAAACACACGATTGCATAGAAATATATTCTAATCATTATTATGAACAAATTATTACTCATGCATTGCACCCGAACAAGGATCAAATCTAATTTTACACTTCCCATGATCGAGATTCATTCGATTTTTATGTGACAAATAATTAGTAGCATTCTTACGATCATGCACAACAAAAAAACCCAGAGTTTATAATCATCGTTAAAACACCCGTTCATGGTATTATACGGTTAAACATGGTGAATTAAACAAATCTAATTTGTTCTGCTACAAATTTTATGATTTCTATTATGAAATCTATTTTCCAAGATCATCTAAATTTATATTAATTCAACTACAAATTTTTTCTTATAGAAAAAGAAAAACTAACCTTAATCCATGCATGATATGACTTGTTATGGAATCAATCTTCGGTTGATTTCTTCTTCCCTTAATCATTTTTCTTTAACGTGATCTTTAATGGAGAAAATCACTAATCCTTTAGATTGGTGTTTATTGTTATATGTTGTTATCTCTCTCGTAAAACGAGAACCAAAAACGTTCATAGTTTTCTTTTACAACACCAACATATATATATATATATATACACATACATGTATACAACATCTTTCAAAGGGTTGCAATGGTTCTTAATAACCACCACTTATACATGTGTATATATATATATATATATTATCTATATAATATAACTAAAGCAAGGGAAGAGGGTTATCAATACACCTGAATTCTAATTCATTAATTGAAACCGATCTATCACGGTGTCGTCTTTAAATATTAGAATCCATAACATTAATATGAACTTGAACTTTATAATTAAACCGATAGACACATAGGCCACATAGAATATAAAATATTCTTACACATCGATTTAAGATTTTGACAACGTGTCAAAAATAAAATAAAAATGTCAAATACTACTATAAAGAAATTATACAAAAAACTAATTAAATACATAAAAGCGGTTTTATTCAGAAGTCTCATTTTTAATATATTGTAGATATATTTTTACGAATGATTTTATTTTACTTTCTAAAACTTATATTTTTGAATTTTTCACGAGTTTCTAAAATATTACATTATATCCCATATATACGTGGAATCCAATCTAATTTTGTGTAAAATCTAATCTTAGAAATAATAAAAACATATTAGAGTTTGAAATCATGTTTTTATATTTTACTAGATTAGGTCCCGCATATACGCGGGATTATAATCTACGATTTTAGAATTTATAAGAATAAAATTATAAAAAAATTTAAAAAATAGAATTAAATTACCCTTAAATATACATATATAATAAAATATTGAGAATACCTATCCAAAATCATTCACCCATAAGAAATCCTAACAAAGTTATAATTATTTATTTATTTAGATAATATATAGTTTGTTTTATATTTATTTGAATAAGATTTATTTATTTTTAATCATATTTGATCTTTGTTTTCAAACCGACTTAAAAATAAATTACTGTTGTTATTTTGAATTTATTTGCTCATTTTCTTTTGGATGATAGACATTTTCTGAAAAGTATAAGAAAAAATAATAGAAATTAGAGAAAAATTTAATAATCATAAAAATAGAAATAATTTTTTTAGGAAAACCTCATAATAATAAATTAATTAAATTTTCTGAAAAGAAAAAAAAAAAACCAAAATTAGAGAAAAAAAAAATAATCATAAAAAATATATAAGTAAAACGATTTCAAACAACATCATAATATTAAATTAACATAACTTTTTAAAATAAAATAAAAGGAATAAAAGATTTACCAATAAAATTAAATTGGAGATATGATGGTGTTTTTGAAGTAAACATTTTTGTTTGTTGAGAAAATATGAGACTACTTATTTGTTTATATAGAGTTTAATATTTACAATTCTTTTTCCTTTAGAATTAGAAATTTTATTTTTGTTTCTATAAAGTTTAATATTTACAAATTTTTTTAAAAAAAATTATAGTTTTTCTTAATTATGGAAGTTTACATTTTTTAAGAAATAACAATTTGTATATTTTCTATATAAATTTTTTATTTACCAAATAATGGTAGCTAATTATATTTTTTTTATAGTTTAGCTAATTATACTTTTGTGTAGTTTCCTTATAATAAATTTTGACATTTTCTCAACTTTGCCACGTGCCGAAATCTTGAATCGATGAATATGACACGTGTCACCATCCTATGAGTTACTAGCTTTTAAAAACCCTCTTCTATATAATAAGATATTGTTTCGATATGTTTTGATTTGAAATCACAATAATACAAGAGTTTCGAACTCTCATATATAGAAGTTAGCATTGCGGCAAGAAATCAATAACCACTTAAATATTCAGATGGCAGCGCAAAAGTTTTGAAGTTGGAAAAATAACAGAAAAAATAAATGAATCGTGGGTTCTAAACAATTCTTAAGTATAGAAGATGAATTACGTTATTTACATATAACTCAAAACTGAGAAATGCACACCAATTCTTTCTAAAAAAAAAAAGAACTATCAATAAATTTAAACATTCATTCAACTAAGAAAAATTTTAAAATTAGCAATCCGTCTACAAAGTTCGAGTGAACAATTTGGCAAAGCGTTCTTGGTAACCTTTGAACCAGCCAACCAACCAATCTTCTTTAACCTTTCTACTCACTAAGACACAAATTAAAAAGAAAAAGAAACACCAAAGAACTGTGAGAGTTCAAGAAATACATAATAGTTAAGAGCAAAAAGATTTTCTTGCATGAATGATTTATATCTAATCCTTAAACACAATCCCTTAATCTCCTCTTAAATACTCCTCAACAAGGTCTCTTCTCCGTCATCCCAAATCACACTCACCACTCTCCTCTCAACATTTTTCTTCATCAAAACCAAAAAAAAAAAAAAAAACACAATGTCTCCTTTTGCTCTCTTCCTCTTCACTCTCCTTGTCCTTTCAAGTAAGTCTCCTTACATACATGTACATTAAAATTACTTAAACCAAATCTTTCGTTTTGTAACTCTCTTATGTTTTTACAGGTTCATCTTGCTTTGCAATTAGTTCCCGAAGCAACAAAACAGTGTTAGAACTTGCAAGCAGGATTGGGATCAACTATGGAAAATTAGGCAACAATCTTCCTTCTCCTTATCAATCAATCAACCTCATTAAATCTATTAAAGCTGGCCACGTAAAGCTCTACGATGCTGATCCAGAAACCCTAATGGTCCTCTCTAAGACCAATCTTTACGTCACCATCATGGTCCCTAACGACCATATCATCTCAATTGGCGCTGATCAAGCCGCTGCTGACTACTGGGTTGCCACCAATGTCCTTCCTTTCTACCCACAAACCCGAATCCGATTCGTCCTCGTTGGAAACGAAGTACTCAGCTACAGTTCTGATCAAGACAAGCAAATATGGGCCAATCTTGTCCCTGCCATGCGTAAAGTTGTGAATTCTCTTAGAGCACGTGGGATTCACAACATCAAAGTCGGGACTCCTCTAGCCATGGACGCTCTTCGATCGAGTTTTCCTCCGTCGAGTGGGACATTCCGGGAAGATATAGCTGTTCCGGTGATGTTACCGTTGTTGAAGTTTCTTGATGGAACAAACTCTTTCTTCTTCCTTGATGTTTACCCTTACTTCCCTTGGTCCACTGATCCGGTTAATAACCATTTGGATTTCGCTCTTTTCGAATCGACTTTGACTTATACCGATCCTCAAACCGGTTTGGTTTACACCAATCTTCTAGACCAGATGCTCGATTCGGTTATCTTTGCAATGACCAAGCTCGGTTATCCGAACATCCGTCTCGCAATCTCTGAAACCGGGTGGCCTAATGGCGGTGATATCCACGAAACCGGTGCCAATATTCTCAATGCCGCCACATATAACCGGAATTTGATCAAGAAGATGACTGCTAATCCACCACTCGGTACACCAGCTAGGCGTGGTTCACCAATACCGACCTTTTTGTTCTCGTTGTTCAATGAAAACCAAAAACCCGGTTCGGGAACTGAGAGACACTGGGGGATTTTGAATCCTGACGGTACACCGATCTACGAAATCGATTTCAGCGGAACAAGATCGGTTTCTAGTTTTGGTACGTTGCCTAAACCGAGTAACAATGTTCCATTCAAGGGCAATGTGTGGTGTGTGGCGGTCGATGGGGCAGGCGAGGCAGAGTTAGGGCAGGCACTCAACGTTGCTTGCGGAAGAAGCAATGAAACTTGTGCAGCGTTGGCACCGGGGAGAGAGTGTTACGCACCGGTCTCTGTATCTTGGCATGCAAGCTATGCATTTAGCTCATACTGGGTTCAATTCCGGAACCAAAGCTCTCAATGCTACTTTAATGGCTTGGCGCGTGAGACGACGACCAACCCTGGTGAGTTGCCCTAAACTTGTCTCACAAGAAAACTCTAAACAGACGCAAATGCTCTCTTATTCCAAATTGTGGCTTCTATATGGAGCAAGGGCATTTCTTGAATAAGTTAAATACTCTTTTGCTTGTTAATTTATTATTTGAAATGACTACTTTTTATAGGAAATGAGCGTTGCAAGTTCCCTAGCGTTACTCTGTGATGCTGCCTCGTGTGACTCAGGCGTGTTGTGGATGAAGGATCAAAAGCTGGATTTTTCGTATTAATTCACTCTAATTCTTGATAATCATTTTTAATTTCCTTTCTATTCCATGCTTTTACGATCCTTGTTTCCTTTTGTTGAGAAAGATCAAATAATCTATAAAAAAATTTAACTAATATTTTAATGCGAAGATTGCAATCCCTTGATCTCTTGTCTCATTTATCTAGTGACTAGTAGTTTATTAATCTTCTGAAGAACATTATGAGAAGTTTATAAGTAATTAAAGAACATGGTTTGCTCATTACTATACGAGAAACATGACGTATTGTGTCGCATAAAATATTAAGTTTTTTTATATACGTTTTCCTAAAGAAATGAATAAAGAAGAGAATTTTTGTTCTTTTACCCTCTTGCTTTTTTTTTGGGCACAACTATTGTCTCTCTTGACAAAAAAATATTACTAAAATTACTTAATATATGGAAAAATAAATTACATCGACTAATTAAACTAAAGCATATACAATATACAATAGTTTTCTTGTTTATATTTGCTTACCACAATAAAAGAAGAAAAAATAGGGAAAATAGTCATTTTAATAACGAACTTACACGTTTTTGCCAAAATAAATACGAACTCTTTGTTGAGCCAAAAAAATATACGAACTTTAAGTTGACTGAGCCAGATTAAGTACAGAAAAAGTCAACGTTGATTTTTCCTGTACTTAAATTGGCTAAGTCATCTTAAAGTTCGTATATTTTTTTGGCTCAACAAAGAGTTCGTATTTATTTTGGCAAAAACGTGTAAGTTCGTTATTAAAATAGTCATTTTCCATTTTTTTAATTAACTACTTAGTATTGAATTTTATTTAAAATAAGCTATAATCTTTCACCTATATAACTATAAAATATAAAATTATTTTTAGGTAAATTGACCACACATAAATATAAACCATATTTTATTAAAAAATATCTCAGATACTACAAAATTGATTATATTTAATAGTTTTCCAGTAAAGATATTGCTATTATATTTTCATGTGACGAAAACATTTATTTGGAAACATTTAAGAAATTTGAAGAATTCCGTTCATACAAATGATAATGTGTTACAAAAAACACAAACAAATACAAAATTGACACAATCATTTCCATAAATATAACTTGATTTTAAATTGTAATATGGTTGTATAATGCTGATAAAGTTGCAAAGATTGTCTAGCAAAAATAATTTAAAATTTAAATATCATGTATAGTATGAACTCTTTAGCATATCATCGTAAAATTAGATACATACTTTAAAACAATGTAACATAAAAATATTGTAGCAATTATTTTTACCAGAGACTTAGTTAAATATAATCAATTTTATAGTATTTGAGATATTATTTTAAATGAAAATATTTTTTATATTTATGTGTGGTCAATTTACTTAAAAATAATTATATATTTTAGTAGTTATATAAGTGAAAGATTATAGATAATTTTAAATAAAATTCATTATTAAATAGTTAACTAAAAAAGGGAAAATGACAATTTTGTTGAGCAAAAAAATATATGTACTTTAAGTTGACTGAGCCAGTTTAAGTACACAAAAAGTCAACGTTGGATTACTGTTAACGTTGACTTTTTCTGTACTTAAATTAGCTCAGTTAACTTAAACTTTGTATATTTTTTGGCTCAACGAAAAATTCGTATTTATTTTGACAAAAACGTGTAAGTTCGTTATTAAAATGACCGTTTTCCCGAGAAAAATAGTACAATTGTTTCAATATAAGGAAGACACATCTCTCTTGAAATCCGTGCATGAGCAGAAACGATCGGACGAACGCATTGCATTATGAGAAAAAAAAACAATATCGCAAATGGAGTCATGTGTCATCCAACTAGGAGACAACACTTTTTTTTTTTTTTTTTTGTCTTGATTGGGTCTTATCTATATTATTTATATAATAATTATGAAGTGAAAACAACAAATATTGGGTAGGTTTCTTACTATGTATAAATTTTCACATTTAAAAATTTGTAATATTTTCTAGAAAAATACTTAAATATTTGTTTTAGAATACATAATTCAATACAATCTTATGAATCTTATAACAATTTGGAAATAATCATAAAACAAATCATCGAATTTGGGACATCATATCATTATTGGTAGATTGATTTATAAGTTAAAGTGACACAAAATAAATAAATTAAACTTAAAGTTGTAAATAAATATATCAATATATTAGTGTAAGTATCACCTCTGTTTGTTTTTATTATCTCTGAGAGTCTGAAGTTGCCATGCTTCTGTAGCGGTGCCAACCAACTTGGAACTGATCCTTATTTCTTTTCCTGTGATAATCGTAATCACGACATCGACATGCTCTCTCGTCTTTTTCTTCTACCTTTCTTGCTTCTTCATCTCTCTCTCTTTCTCCTCTCATCATTCTATGCAAGCAAGCTCACAATAACCCTTTCTTCATCCTCTACTCCTCAACCATGGCGTCAACGTCCCTGGGACCTTCGATTCTTGTTTCTCACGGCTCCTCTGCTCCTCAATTTCAAGTTTCTGGGATCAGATTGATGTTTGGTTACAAGGGTTTTGGTCGCAGAACTTCACGCCGGGGATTTCGAGTTCACTGCGAGTCCACGGCGAGTTCTTTAATCACTCACTTTTAAACTTTCTTTTATGGGTTCGATTCCTTTGTTGAGAACTAAATTAAAAATTCTTCCTTTTTGGTTTGTGGACTTTAAAAACTGCTCCTTTTACTTTGATTTTATAAGCAAGTAATCTGAAGAAATGGACTGACTTCAGAACAACGAGTGGCTCACTCTTGTTAGTTTAGGATTTTTTTCTCTTAAGTTTTAAGTCTTTATCATTATGAAAGCTGAATTGCTTCTTACCATCATGTTTTGAATAGTTTGATTGTAAAATACTATAATAGGTTTCTTTGTCAAACTTTCTAACATATTCGATACTTGATTGTGGTGATTGTTATCCGCCTTATGGTTTAAATCCTGAATGGTATGTAACATCAGTTGTGTATCTTTATTATAGATTCAGGAGAAGGAGTTAAGGCGGTGTTCGCCTTTCTTGGAACGCTCATCATTGCTAAAGGAGGCTGCTTTGCGCTCTAATGAATGGAAGGCTGTTCCTGATATTTGGAGATCATCTGTGGAGAAGTACGGTGACAGAGTTGCGGTGGTGGATCCGTATCATGACCCGCCTTCTACATTCACGTACAGACAGGTAACACTGCTTTGCATCTCATTGCTTGAGTCACTGTAGATCCCCATACTTTTGGAACAGATGTTTTTTAAGCAGGAGTCAGAACTTAGGGAAACAACTGAAGTTCAAGAGTTAAGATTGATTGGCCTTCAGCTTTATTTCTTTATCTATTAGTTCTTTAATGTATAGACATTCTGAAGCTGCATATCTTATCTGCTTGTTAATAAGTATAGGTTCTGAAGAATCATATTTAGAAGCATACTAAATTGATACTATCTAATGATTATTGTCAGGCATGTCCCTTTGTATTTGTCATTTTTATTATATGTTAGGATCCTAGTAACCAACATTGTTTCAATTATTATGCACCTCCTTTTGGGCATCTATATATCTGCCTGATAAAAAGGTGGGTAATAACTTTTGAAGTTTTCAGTTATGATAAATTTGGATGAGCAATTCGATGCATTCATTTTAATCATCTTAAACTGCAGTTGGAACAAGAAATCTTGGACTTTGTTGAGGGTTTGCGAGTCGTTGGAGTGAAAGCAGATGAGAAGATTGCACTTTTCGCTGATAACTCTTGCCGATGGCTTGTTGCGGATCAAGGTATGTGTGTGATTATATAGAACACTTTGAATTGTAAGCTGTAGGAAAATCATTTAATGTTACATAATTTGCTTAAAGCTTGAACCTTACCCGTTATTGGATGATGTCATTAAACTTGGAATACTGAGCTTGTCGGTGCTTACCTTACACATTAATTATCAGTCATTTCCATTCCAGAGACAACCAATGATCTGTTGAGATGTTTTGGGTTGTTTCTGCTCTTTGCTTTTTGTCCTTATAAATTTGTGGTGCTTCACCTATTCCAACACCTAAATAATATCTCTTCATTCTTTAAATGTTTCTGAAAGGGTAAAAAAATGTCAACCTTAAGGCTTATAAAGTTATTACTTTAGTTCGAAAGCCTTTCATTTGATAGATAATCATCTATGGCTAAAACTCATGCCCAAAGAAAGTTATATTGCATTCTATGTGCATGGAAAGTTATATTTCATTTGATAGATAATCATCTATGTGCATGGAAAGTTATATTGCATTCTCACCTTATGATGCTCGAATGTTAAGTTGTTTTAACTGCCCTGCTTTACTGCAATCATTCTAATTATGTCGTTTGGTTCTTCAATTTTTCTTTTTCTCCGCAGGTATTGGTATGTTTACGTACTCTTTACTACTTTATGCCAGGTATAATGGCTACAGGAGCAGTCAATGTTGTTAGAGGGTCCAGATCCTCTGTCGAAGAGTTATTGCAGATATACTGTCATTCGGAAAGGTACCCCTAGACCTTTTTGTTCTTTCGTTGTTTCAAGTGAATATCTAACCCGAGAGAGAGGTTAGCAAATTACTTTATTCATACACACGTTGAATTTTATTGCCATATACCAACTACATTTACTTACCACTTGTGTCATCAAAATTTCTTGTTTTCATGAACCATTTTTAGAACTTCTGTCACTTCAGCTAGCATCTTGCTGTTTTGCTGAGTCCAAGAGATATTTCATTTGGTTTCATAGTGATCCCCAGTCTTGAGTAGGAGTAATTTTAGTCAACATCTTGATTTCGCACTTGTCTTATCATTCTGCATTATGTGGCTTTCCTATAGAGGCGTAGTTAATCAAGGAGATTTGTAAATGACAGAGAGAAGTCTTTGGTCCTTCAGTATGATGTGTACTGCCTGATTTCGTGCAGCTAATGGCTTTTAGTTGTCTTTCAAATTTATTTACAGTACGGAGTTGTGGTCTGTCTTGCAGTGTAGCTCTTGTTGTGGATAACCCTGAGTTTTTCAACCGCATTGCTGAGTCATTTTCTTACAAGGCACCTCCAAGATTTGTGATTCTTCTGTGGGGGGACAAAGCATCGTTGGTTACAGTGGGTAGGCAGACACCAGTCTATAGTTACAACGAAATTAAAAGATTTGGACAAGAGAGACGTGCAAAATTTGCAAGTTCTAATGATGCTGGTAAGTACCACATCGTTTTTTTTTACATAGCACTTATAGTGTTTTTGGAAGTGCTAAAAACTGAATGACTGCAGGGAAGTATGAATATGAATTCATCGATCCAGATGATACAGCCACAATTATGTATACCAGCGGAACCACGGGAAATCCAAAAGGTGTTATGCTCACACATCAGAATTTGTTACACCAGGTTCAAGCCAATACTTTTCATCAATTTATGTTCACCTTTATAAGATATTGCGTTTGCTATTACGTTCTGAATTGTTTTTTTGTTCTTTTGGTATCTTGAATTACTCTACAGATAAGAAATTTATCCGACTTTGTGCCTGCTGAAGCTGGGGAAAGATTTCTAAGTATGCTGCCATCATGGCATGCCTATGAACGGGCTTGTGAATACTTCATATTTACATGTGGAGTAGAGCAAAAGTATACGTCTATAAGATTCTTAAAGGTAAGTCTCTCTATGTTATTGTTACACAGTGACAAACTAAAAGCATCTTATCCTTGGAAATGGGAGACTACGAAACTTTGCACTGAGCCAAGCATTTCATTTATAACTTTTCCATTTGGATTTGAATTTTTTTTTTTTTGTTTTTGGTATAGGATGATCTCAAGCAGTATCAACCACACTATCTCATTTCAGTTCCTTTAGTATATGAGACACTCTACAGGTATGCTACTTTACAAGAATTCTTTTGTTCACAAGATTCAAATACTTTAAGATAGGTTCTCTTGATACTAAATTTTACGGATAAAAGCTTATGAGTCACTGTTCATATTCACTGTTCAACTGAGAGCTAAGTCTAAGATTTCCGTCATGGCTTTATCTACTCCGTCATTCCAAATTTACAATGAATTTGTGTCTTCCATGATTTTAAACCATTAAATTTTTCTCAGCATCCTCAACCATGTTAATTGCTAAACATTTTTCTCTCTTTTCTGAGAATTGCAGCGGGATTCAAAAGCAAATTTCTACAAGCTCCCCTGCTCGTAAATTTTTGGCGCTTACACTGATCAAAGTCAGCCTTGCATATACGGAGATGAGAAGAATTTATGAGGTTTGTGAACCAGATGATGTCCTCTTTAGTATTTCGTACTGCCTAATAGTTTGGGTTAATAAAGTTTTTCTGCTTGTTTCTACTTGTGATGCCTGGAGTTGTAATAAGTTCTTTGCTCTTGTATGCAGGGTCTTTGTTTGACAAAAAATCAAAAGCCTCCAATGTATATTGTTTCGTTGATGGATTGGTTGTGGGCGAGAATAGTTGCTTTTGTTCTTTGGCCATTGCATATGTTGGCTGAAAAGCTTGTCCACAGAAAAATTCGTTCGTCTGTTGGAATAACCAAGGTAGTATTACAACATTCTACTTCATTTTCTTTTACTAGTTTTATTTTTCTAGGCGAAGAAAAATTCCTTAACCTTATTAGAAAGATTGTAAGACTGATGGCAATCCAATCTTGGTTTCCTCCAGGCTGGTGTTAGTGGAGGTGGTAGTTTACCTATGCATGTTGACAAGTTTTTCGAGGTTAGACTGCCAATATTGCTTCTTGAAATTAATGTTTTTTTTTTGTTTTTGACATTCAAACAAATTACTTTCTCCATATGTAAACAGCTTAGTTCTTTGTGTAGGCCGTAGGTGTGAATGTACAAAATGGGTATGGTTTGACAGAAACCTCACCGGTTGTCTCTGCGCGGAGGCTTAGCTGTAATGTAAGTTTAAACTCTCATCAAAATGACCTTTTCCTTTGTGGTCGCGGGAAAATAAGCTCTTATCTTGCTCCAAATGTTTGGGTCACAATTAGTCCAAAAGAGCTGTTAAAGAATCCATCTAGCAAAATAGAGTTTAGAAGACATATCAATTCTCCTATCTTTACTCTCTATGTATGTTACACAGTGACATATTCATCACTTTTTGTTAAGATAACTTTTTGGAGTGTGTCAACTAGTTAATATTGTATTTTGTACTTTTCTATGAAGGTTCTTGGCTCAGTTGGGCATCCTATTAAAGATACAGAATTCAAAATTGTAGATCCTGAGACTGGTTCTGTTCTTCCACCTGGTTCAAAGGGCATTGTCAAAGTCAGAGGCCCACCGGTGATGAAAGGTTACTATAAGGTGATAGACACTTTCTGCTCTTTATTTACGACAAATTTGTGAACGGTGACACAACAGTTAATCACGAGTTTGTATATGATTCTTCTGTTCATGAGTATATATATTGGCTTATATACCCAAGTTTTCTTGTCTACCCCATATTTATCCAAAAAGAAATGGACACCTTTTAATTAGTTTATGTATAACTCTTTTCATCTTGAACTCATCATTCCCAATCTAAAGCATCTCATTTGAATCTAGATTTCTTGCAATCCATTTCATTTTTGCTAAATTTGTGAACTCCTCAAACATTCGCTGTGTTTTGGTAAAGACTTTGGGTTTGGTGGTCAGATCAGATTAACTCATCTTTCTGTTGCTTATCTCAGAATCCGCTGGCGACGAAGCAAGTTATAGATGACGAAGGATGGTTCAGTACTGGAGATATGGGTTGGATTGCTCCTCAGCACTCAACAGGACGGAGTCGTAGCTGTGGAAGTGTCATCGTTCTTGAAGGCCGTGCCAAGGACACAATTGTTCTCTCCACAGGTATATCAAATTGTACACTTCGTTTCAGTGTCCGCATAAAGCGGTTGCTCGGAAACCTGAATTAAAATTATATTTCCTGTTGTCTGTATGATAAGCAAACATTTTTAACACTGCAAGTCTTACCAGCAATATATACCTATCCGGTTAAAGATGGACCCAACCTTGATGTAAACATATTGCTATAAACATATGATAGCAGTTTGATTGTCATAGGTGAAAACGTGGAACCTTTGGAGATTGAAGAAGCAGCCATGAGAAGCAATTTGATTCAACAAATAGTGGTTATTGGACAGGTACTTGTCGGAGACTTTGATTTAGGAACAACGGTATTGGCTTTTTCACCGATTTAATCCTGGTTTGACGCGTCCTTGATCTTTTGTTTTCAGGATCAACGCCGCCTTGGAGCTATTATTATCCCAAATAAAGAAGCAGCAGAAGGAGCAGCGAAGCAGAAAATTTCACCTGTAGATCCTGAAGTCAACGAACTTAGCAAGGAGACGATAACAAGCATGGTCTACGAAGAACTGAGGAAATGGTAATGATTCAAACCAAGTGTTACTCTTTGAGCATTTGGATTCCTCTATAATGTAGGATCAAGAGTACACTTGCCCTAATCAAGAAATTACTCATATATAAACAATAATGCAGGACATCACAATGCTCGTTCCAAGTTGGACCAGTTCTGATTGTGGATGAGCCCTTCACGGTACATTCTTTGGTTCGCTCTCATTCATAATCCCTTCACTTGTGACTCAGAATATTCAATCCTTATGTGGTTGTTCTATGAATATCATTACAGATAGACAACGGTTTAATGACACCGACAATGAAAATAAGACGGGACAAGGTGGTTGATCAATACAAGAATGAAATAGAGAGACTCTACAAGTAGACTAGACCTTTTAGCAAATGTAGACCGGTTCTTACTTCGCTGTTAATATAAGCTTGCATATATCGCTGTTAACTATGGGATTCGCCAGGTCTGCAGCACTATATATACTTATTAGATCTTCTTGTATGAGTGATAGAACTAATAATTGAGAGGAACAATCAAACCGGAAAAAAAAAAAACCAAAGTAGGTGTGGAGTGTTTTGAGATATCTTGACATTCTAAGTGTAGTTGTTGATACAATATTGTATAACTGGGTTCAAGCTTTTTAAATTAAACTCGAAAGTGGCACCTTTTGACATAAGTATATTATCTCTTCATGCCGAAAGGTGTGTCTTTCGAAGATCGAATGAGCCTATATTAGTCGATTAAACAAATATAAATCAAACGTGTGTTGGATGTCCTCTGGGAGGTTTGAGCTTATCTGTTGGGTGAATTGGTAGTTGTTGATACAATATTGCAACTTGCTAATAAATTTGATTAGGTAAGCTATGATTTGTACCTATATTATTATCTATGAGCTTAGAAAAGTGATATTTGCTTTTTCTTTTTTTTTTTGTCATATTTATAAAACAAATGAGTAATGCAGAACACATGTGATTTTTAAAACGAAGAAGGTGTTTGATACATAGATTAGTTTACTCCAATTTGCAGAATATGAGTATATAAACCCAATATATGCTGCATTACTAAGACACAGCTTGGTATAGATAGCAACCGAGATGGAAGCGGCAGGAAGAAACCACGGTGGAGATTGCTGCAAGAGCGGCCCGGGTTATGCCACGCCACTCCTCGCGATGTCTGGTCCACGAGAGAAACTCATATATGTTGCAGCCATATACACCGGTAAACTAATTTGTTTCTCTTTATATATGTACATCAAGAGTGAAATTAAGAGTTTGAACATCAACTAATGTCACTAAGAAGAGGTTCATGACCTTTGGAATACGGTTTGGTCCAGGAACCGGGCTAGCGAAGCCAGATTACTTAGCGACAGTGGATGTGGAATCGAGTTCACCAACATACTCTAGTGTCATCCACAGATTATCAATGCCTTTTCTTGGAGACGAACTTCATCACTCAGGCTGGAACTCTTGTAGCTCTTGCTATGGTGATCGCTCTTGCGAAAGACGTTATCTCATCTTACCTTCTCTTCTGTAAGAAACTACTCTGTCCTATGTTTTTATTTTTGATCTGAAAAGTTGTCAAGTATTGTGTTTTCGTCTCACACATGTTGGAAAAGGTCTGGTCGCATCTACGTTATCGATACAAAAACAAACCCAAGGGAACCATTTCTGTACAAATTTGTGGAGCCAGAAGAGGTTTTGGAGAAGACGGGATTAGCTTATCCGCATCAACCTCATTGCTTAGCTTCTGGAGACGTTCTTGTGTCTTGTCTTGGGGACGAAGATGGAAACGCAGAAGGCAGTGGGTTTCTCTTACTTGATTCCGAGTTTAATATCAAAGGAAGGTAACTTTGAGGAGACGGATTTGTACTGTTTCTTAGACGGCAAGAAAGAAAGAACAAAACCTAATATCTCGCTTAGGGTTTTGAGTAACAGCTATTTAAGTTTCTTTTTGATAGGTGGGAGAAGGATGGGAACAGTCCATTGTATGGGTATGATTTCTGGTACCAACCTCGGCACCAGACCATGATCAGTACCTCTTGGGGAGCACCGGCCGCGTTTACCAAAGGATTTGATCTCAAAGAAGTCACTGATGGCTTGTATGGAAAGCATCTACATGTCTATAGGTGGCCCGAAGGAGAACTGAAACAGATACTTGACCTTGGTGATACCGGACTTTTACCCTTAGAGGTAAACTCTAATCTTGCAAGTCTCAGCTTGTACTACTTTCTTCTTCCACAAGAAACTGCATCATCCTCCTCCTCTGTTTCGTTGTGCAGGTAAGATTCTTGCACGACCCGGATAAAGCTACGGGATTTGCGGGGTGTGCGTTGTCAAGTACTATGGTCAGATTTTTCAAGAACGATGATGAAACATGGAGCCACGAGGTATATGATGATGAATCTTCTCTACTATATTCTTCATTTCTTTTGATTCTTTTCCTAACAACAAACAACCTCTCCCATTTTAAGGTGGCTATCTCAGTGGAACCTCTGAAAGTTGAAAACTGGATTCTACCGGAAATTCCAGGGCTTATCACCGACTTTCTAATCTCACTTGACGACCGCTTCCTCTATTTTTCCAACTGGCTTCATGGAGATATTCGTCAGTACAACATCGAGGACCCGAAATGCCCTGTTTTAATAGGTCAACTACACGTAGGCGGGCTAGTCCAAAAGGGAAGCCATGTCTCGGCCTTAGGAGAAGAAGGAAAGACGATTCAGTTCGATGTCCCTAAGATCAAGGTCCTTTGAACAAAATCTAGATAGATAATATTACTTGTTCTACACGCTATAATATATATGGGTGTGTTTCTTGTGTGAAGGGTCAGCGTCTGAGAGGAGGTCCTCAAATGTTTCAGTTGAGCCTAGATGGGAAGCGGTTGTACGTGACGAACTCGCTGTTTAGCGTTTGGGACAGACAGTTTTACCCAGAACTTGTGGAGAAAGGCTCACACATGTTGCAGATTGATGTTGATACTGATAAAGGTGGTCTATCCATAAACCCTAACTTCTTCGTCGACTTTGGGTCCGAACCAGATGGTCCTGCGCTCGCTCACGAGATGAGATACCCTGGCGGCGACTGCACCTCTGATATATGGGTTTAGTTTGTTTCACTAAACAAACGATTTCTATGGAAACTGGAACAGAATTCTTTTTTTATATAATGTGTTTGTATGATCAATTTAATAAATGGAGATGCACGAATACACTTGTGAGTAAAGGCGCAATGAAATATTATGATGTTGTAGTAATTATTTAGAAAAGAACTACCCAAACTCTGGGTGACATCATGTCCTGGTCTCGGTTAAATCGAGCCAAATCTAATGAAGATTGGCATGCTATGTTTTCTACTCTCATGTGGTGTCGACCAATTTCTGTCGGACAAAGCACTGTTCATGATGCACCCCTAAGGAACGTAGTTGCACACAGCTTGCCACTGAACTGTGATATAGATTCCTTAGGATCTATCTGTAGCAATTCAAATTCAGATGCTAACTGATCTTCTCTTAACATTTGGATTACCTTCGTGTGTTTTATGCAGAATCTCCCAGGCCTGTTTAGCAGATTCGCATCCTTGAACAAGGTTGAATTCATCATTATCCACAGCACCAAATATAACATTCAGAGCTCGTGCATTGAACTTAGACAGGTTTTTCTCATCTATTGTCCAACGAACTTTTGGTTTTGTGATCTTCTCACCTGTCTCTGTCGTGTCATATGGAGCCTCCCATCCGTCTTCAACAGCTTTCCACACATCTTCACTTTGGCTCTGATCAGTTGCATCATTTGAACCTTCAATCTTTTATATCCATGTTCATCCAGCATCACAGGTTTTTGAAGCAACACCATCTCATGCTTCCCTTGCATTCTTACCTCAGGATCTTAACATGTGTCGAGTCTACACTCTTGCCGGTCACCTGCCTACCAGATGAAATAACTAGAATGCAAGCAACACAAGCATATTCAAGAAAACTCTCTTTTCTTTATTAGGAATCACTTAAACAATCCTTACAGATCTGTTTAATCAGATTAACACGCAGCCTAACACAGACTCGTCACTGACCAATCCTTAATCTATACAGTCTGCTGACACAACAACAGCCCTGCAACACTCTTTGTTCACTCACCAGAAATCCCCTTAGCTTTTTTTTCTTTTTGATCTTTTGAAACCTTACAAAGACGGCCAACTAAAACCAAATGTTTAGAGCCTTTATTTATAGGGTACACCTAATAACCTAGCCTCGATATTCTTAGTTATCTCGAAATCCTCCATATTTGATTTGAAGATATCCTCGTTATCTTGTTAAAGAAACTTCCTTCAGCCAATAGCAGTGTGCCACGTCACACCTGTTCCTCACAACTGATTCCTTCTCACATCACTTCTTTGTGTTCCACAAATCGTTTTTATCGCACCAACAACTTCATGCTTTCAGTCTAGTCCGAAGCTAAATGCTCATTTGCTCTTCCCTCATACTCAACAATATGAAGCAGCAACAGTCACATGCAACAGATGAAAACAAACATTAGAAGGAGGAAATAACAAAAAATTTCCTCAAAAGCTAAAAAAAACTAGTAATAAAATTCAACAAATTAAGTTGACCAATGTGTTTGGCGTTTTGGATAACAATGTTGTATCCTAAACCTAATTACTCGAGTTTAAATATGCTAACTACTGTAATTAGCAACTCAAGAGTGAAATAAGAAGAAATGTTTTCATATGTTTTTCATCCTTCTAAACTTTATCGCTAATATCTCACTTTTATGTTACACACAATAACACACACAAAATCGTATGTCTTGAATTAAACATATTTTCCTCTAACGATATACACTTGGCTGGTTATTGCGGCAAAACTTCACTATACAATGGTTAATCCAATTGCGCTCCAATTCTGAAGATTTCTTCTACTTTGAGCAGCAAATATCTTTCGCAATAACATGATTTCGTTAAGACACACTGAGTATAAATGCATAATAAACACTGAACAAAAGATCGGAGATCTGAATACTCAAGGGAAGGGCAGTGAGAGTTTGATCGCTTTTTGAACACTGAACAATCGAAAATGCTTCTCAGAAGTTTTGAGAGTATGAGACTCCGCCGGGTTTTTAACTTTTCAAGGTTTCTGGGAATGAACGAAGCGGCAATATATGTTTGGGTCCGGAAGAAGATATATCATTAAGGGTTCATTTAGTGATAATGGGTAAAATACGAAATATGGGCTTCGAGGGTTCAAAAAGAAGGGTACGAAGGGCAAAATTGTCTATTTCAAAAATCCACAAAACATTATAACCGTCTTCTTCCACCGCTAATCAACTTGTAAAACTGTCAAAAGACATAATCCAAGGGAGTTTTGATCTAAATCGGTTACAGAGGCTTTTGATAATCATGCGTTTAAAGGCTTGCAGAGCTTCTCGATCATCTTCTTATACTATGTTACATTAGCAAACAAAAATACAGAGACATTAGAAGAAGAACATCATCATTTAATCAAAATGAAGAAAACCGGAGATGCACAATCTGAATATTCAACAAAACTACCTGCAGGTGACGGAAGTAACTCTGCTATACATATGGAGGACCCACTGGAACCACCGGAAGCAGCGGAATCCTTGGTACTTGTTCCTCTATATGTGCTAGCTCCAAATCCTCCTTCCGGTAGTGAATAAGAAACCTCTCCATGCCGTCGATGTGGTATCGCCTAGCAGTAATGACGTGATGAGGTTCACCATCGGGGTGATCTGCAATAGAATGCCGATATTGGACAATCGCTTGTCCATTGGCATGCTTTGACAAGAAGTAAACGACAAAAAGATTAGTTAATAATTACTAGAGAAAATTTGGAAAAATACTTTAAAAAGTACTCTCATTTTTTTTCTTTTCTGAAGCTAATTTTTAATAGGTAAAAACACGAAACAGCATTGTTGAAACAATAATAATTAAACAAAAAAAATCTTTATATTTAAACTAAAATCGATTTATTAATATCAATTTTTTTTTCCGATTTATTAGAAATAATAAAAATTTTAATTTTAATCTAAAATTAAGTTCTTTAAAAAAGATTATTTTCCCTAATTTTTTGAAGTTCTAAATTAGTTTTTTTTCTCTAAATTTTGAATTTAATTTTCATTTACTATAAATATAACTTTAAATATAAATTTGGACAAAATTTTAATTTTCCATAAATTTGAGTACAAAATTGTAGTCGTCCTCAAATATTGAAATCTGGTATTTTTAAAGTATAACTCAAAACTAGGGTAGTTTTCACAATGATACTAATTACTAGTCCAGGTGTTCGGATATTCGGTTTGGTCATTCAGATATTTTTGATTATTCAAGTATTTTTTTACTCTTCTGTATAAAAATAATGAATACTTTGGTTATATAATTGTATTTTGGTTTCATTCGGGTATCTTGTATATTTTGGTTATGTATCGGTTCAGTTCAAATTTTTTTGGTACTGAGGTGTAATATCTATTCTGTTTATTCGTTGGGTTTGGTTTGGTTCCTTTTTTCGGTCCGGTTTCGCTTTGGTATTTTTGGGTCGGATATACTTAATTACTTTTAACTATTACCTCAACGATTTGGGCAGCGTAACTGTGACTTCCATTATATATGTGGAAGTCTCTCCCTCTGAGTCTCTCCATCACGTAGAGGCGAAGTCCATTAAGTGGTTGGTGAACGAGGATATCTCTGACTTCGATAGTGTTGTCGTGAATAAGCAGATGAAGAACCTCAGTTGTTGACAAAGTAGCATTTTCCACACGTACCTTGATTTGAGCTGCACGTAATTAAAATTAGACCAAACCAAAGACTGAAAATTTTGTGCAGAACAAAGAAAAAGATGAATTACCTGTCAGCATTGCAATATTGACGTTTAAATTCGCAGCATCCAAATCCAAATCCAAATCCAAACCCACATCCATGTTTGGAACATTTCCTACATTTACAGGTCCACCATATTCATCTCCACCAGCTACATTTGCGTTGACCGGAATCATTGTCATTGAGTAGGCGGTTCCAGCAGGTACATTTATCGTACAGATCAAATGCAATTTACCATCAAATACTAGAAAAGTTTGGCTAATTTGTTGAATATCTTTTAGTTAATTTTAAGTAATTTATAAATAAATGAAAATTGGCTAAATTCTTGTGACAAATGGATGTCGATAAAATTGTGATTGAAAGAAAAAACATGTTACAGAAAAACAAAATCATGGATTATGCAAGAGTTAAGTGACATAGACAAAACCTTATAAAATGTGTTTAACTCGTTTTCCTTCATTAGACAAATAAACTCATTAGGAGTGAACAAAAGAAAAGACAAATAAACTCATGGCCATTTTCAAGTTATCATCATTTATATTTTCATGTAGTGCAATTTCTCAATATCTTTAGTATTCGAAAATCGTTTCAATATCTTTAGTATTGAACACTCTATTTGCTCATGGAAAAAAAAAAGAACAATCTATTTTTTACTCCTTCTAATTCAGTTTAAGTGTCGTTTTAGGGATTTGCACATTTATTAAGAAAATCATTAAATTTTCTATTATACCCTTTATCTATATACTTTACAATTTTTTTGATAGATCAATACAATGAAATAATGGAGACAAAATTGGAAATATAACCAACAACTACATTGAAATTTTCGAAGGACACTTAATTTGAAATAAAAAATTAACTCGAAACGACTCTTAAACTAAATCGGAGGAAATATGTAAGAAGAAAACTTGTTGACTTGGAGCATAAAGAAGAAAAAAATGAAGTCAGTGAAGGAGAGGAACCGTCCATGACTAACTTCATTTTCTTGTGTTATTTGCATTTGTCATAAAGGAAATACAAACTTTTTTTTATGGAATAATGATTCCTAGCTATACAAACTATGGGGCGGTACGGTATATGTTCACACATACGAACTATCGAAATGTCATTTTAATTATACAACAAACGAATAATGTATAGTGACATACATAAAAAATTAAAAAATATGTTGCAAACATCAATTCACCATTTATTATTAAATTTTGATAATTGGAGGTTTATAATGTAACAAAAAAAAAATCAACAAAGACCAAAATACTAAAACCAATTTTCTAAGTCAACCAATCCAAGAACATTAGAAAATATCTAAATAACTGACCCGACTCCCTAAATAACTAAACCAACGCGAGTTGCTTTTTCTAAGTATTACAATTAGGGTTCTAAAAACAGATTTTGGGGGGGGGGGGGGGTTTCAATTTAAGTAACTCCTTATTCCTTTTTAATCACTTCCCTTCTTTGTCACAGATGCTCATTTGCCTGTGTTTTTTAAAGTAATGTTTTCTAGGAGCTGTTCTTATACCTGAGTTATGAGGAAGAAGAGAAGCTTACAAAGAAGGAAGTGATTAAAAAGGAATTAGCAGTCTTTTAAATTGAAAACCCCCTAATCTGTTTTTAGAACCCTAATTGTAATACTTAGAAGAAAAAGCTCGGGTTGGTTTAATTATTTAGGGAGTTGGATCGGTTAGAAATTTTCTAATGCTTTTGGGTGGGTTAACTTATCAAATCTGTTTTCCTCTTTTGGTCCTTGTTCAATTTTTTTTTAATTACACTATAAACCTCTAATTATCAAAATTTAAATAAATGACAAAATGAGGTTTGCAACATATTTTTTAATTTTTTGTGTATGTCATTATGCATTATTCCTTTGTTGGTGTAGTAAAAATAACATTTCGATAGTTCATATGTGTAAATATGTAGCGTCCCATAGTTTGTGTAGTTAGGAATCATTTTTCTTTTTTTATCACCCAATTTCCAGTTTTATCGGAATGAATGATTCCATGATTTGTTTTTTCTATTAGAGCATCTCGAAAGTAATACCCAATTTTTTACTCCAAAATACAGTTAGATTTCTCTCCAATGTATTACACCATTTCTTACGCTAAAAATATATTTTAAGTATATTCTTATTTTTTATTTTGTTACAAATTGCTAATAATACATTTTATTTATAAAATTTACAAATTAACCCAATTTTTCTTTCAAAACTTTCAGAATTTATAATAATAGTTAAAATTAATTATTATACTATAAAATACACATTACACCACATAAAAATAACAAAACAAAATAGATTTAAATTATTCTTCAACATTTGTATATTTTTCCATATATAATTAATTAACGCATTTCGAAGCGAAAAATGAGAGTCTTCATTTTTAATTTGTCTAAATCGAGCAAGAAAGTTTTAGAACCGAATATTATCGTCCTCAACTATTTCGACCTCTAAAGGTGGAGCTTCTCTTCCAACTTCAATTAGTGCATCGAGATCGCGCTTATCTCAATTATCATGTTATGTAAAATCACACATGTAGTCATTATGTTATGTAGCACATTCATTTTCAACAACAAACTAGTTTTTTCACAATAGCAAAATGGGATTGGAAAACTCTGAATGCATGTTCTACATCTTTCCTACATGTTTCTTGTTAGGCAGCAAAATATTATTAACTCATTAAGTCACTATTATTGTTATTTTTAATTTTATCTTTTGTATTTTTAATTTTATTTTTTTATGTTTTAAAAATTATTATCAATTTATTATTTTATGTCATTATATTTTCTATTTAAAAAATATTATAAGATTTTGATATTTTCTTTGTCAAATAAATTATTATAACCCTTAAAGTAAATAACTTGAAATTTTAAGGATTAGTTTATAAATAAAAAAATTCAACTCCCAAATAGAGTGGAAAATGATATTACACCATATTTGGAAAACAAAAATGAGTTTATACCATTTTGGTGTTGACAATAGAATGAGGTTAAAGAAAATCTTACTGCAAAATAAGGTTTGATGTAGAATTTGGAATGAGGTTGGAGTTGCTCTTAAAAACATAAATGAAATAAACAAGCTCCGGAGAAATTGTTTTTTTTTCAGCTGATATATTATTATGGTGTTACCTTTTGTTTTGAACAATGATGTGAATTTATTGATGCTTTGGTGTGAAGCAAAAAAAACAAAAAGTTAGAGCGTGTGGGTCAATGGAAGCAGCTCAGCTGATGTAATTGGGTTGTTGAACTTGTTTGGTGGCATTTACACTAACTCCTTAATGATGAGTTTTACCGCCCAACTCCACACATTTAATCAGAAGGAAAAATTGCTATAATCAACTATAATCAACTGAACAATTTGCAAAATAAATTTCATATCTAAGATATAATGTATTTTTTAATTCAAATTATCATAAAATTTAAATTTTATACCTGAATTATTATACGTTAGCGGAAACTAACTTTGACTTATATTATATTAGTGAGCTGTTAAGTTTGATGACTAAGACGTCATTGTACGTTTGACGTGGCAATTTATTGGTTCAATACGACATTGTTTTGGTCATGGTGCATACATAGACTCAAAATAATGTCGTTTTAACAATTTTAATCATTTTTAAAAATATTTAATAAATTTGAATTATAATAAAAAAATATCTCAAAATAAAACAAACTATTTCATTTTGAGTCTATGTATGTATTATGAACAAAGTTTCTTTTTTTTGATCCAATAAATTGTCACGCCAAACGCGCAGTAGCGTTTTAGTCATCAAAACTTAACAGTTAACTAACACAACATAAGTCAAAATTGATTTCCGCTAACGTATAATAATTCAGGTATTAAATTTGAATTACATGAAAGTTTGGGTTAAAAAATAATTATATCATAGTTTGGGTATAAATTTCATTTTGTAATTTGTTCGGGTTAATTTTGACTTTTAATCACAATGACTGCATAAATTATTTACTTTTTGATACAAAGTATACACAACTTACAGTATTTTAATCAGATTATTACAAAAACTGTCGACAAAAAAAAATTATTACAAAAACATGTTTACTTTTATATAATGGCCATAAATTAATTACCTTTATATTAATTGATGATTACCTTTATAAACATGTTTACTTTTATATTAACTGATGTTTATAAAGGTTAATGAAGATTATCATCCTAAAATTATATTGTTTATAAAACTAAGAATTTTTTTTAAAATATGATTACAATTAGTGACACAAAGCGTTAGAACTTTATAACCGAAAGAAATAATAGTAAACAAACAAAATTAGAAAAAAACGACAGAAGTATGATATAAATGGTAGTATCATTTTGAGTAATGTTAATTTTCGTAGTTTTGTGATTAGTAACATTCAAAACAATATATCTGTTAACTAGCTACGGTAAATGTTACTAATCAAATGTAATTTTTAAAAAAATTGTAACAGTTGGAAAGAAAAACAAAAACAAAATTAATTGTTAAAAGGAATCAAGTGGACCACAACAAAGATTTTTAAAATGGATACCCAATGGGAAAAAATGGTTTTAATTGATTAAATATATGATGTAATAATTCAGTTGAACTCTATCTAGCTTAAACCGACCGGTTTAACTCCTAAGAGCTACTTGGAGTTGTCGTAACACAGAGATCACAATCTTACCAAAATTTTCACACACCGACATGTTGAGATCCTTAGCTCTCGTTTACTTATCCATACTTTGCCTTCAAACCCATCTCTCTATCTCCGTCACGGTTCCGATTCCGTCCGTGAACGGCGAAATCGACACAATGCTGACCCGGGACGGCGTAATCGGAGAGGAGATGATGCCATCTGAGATAAGCCGGAGAATAATGATGATGCGGAAACAGTACATTAGTTATGAAACTTTGAGGAGAGATATGGTTCCTTGTCAGAAACCTGGTGCTTCTTACTACGCTTGTCGCTCTGGTCAGGCTAATTCTTACAACAGAGGATGCAGCATCATTACTAGGTGTGCTAGAGACACTAGCGATATCAAGACTTGAAAAAACATTAGGGAGGGTTTTTTTGTTGTTGTCTCTAAGGATGAGGCAAATGAAGTCTTGTTATTACTGTGTTTAGTTTTGTAATGCTGTTGATTACATTTGGATGGTGATTTGTAATTTTGAATGATTTGGCTATAATTGATATCTATATTCTTGGAAGTGTTGATTTGGAGTGATATAGATGGAAGATTGTTGAAATTGTAGGATAAATTTTGGGTTTTTAAGCTTGTTCAGGATACTTATGAACCAAGTTTAGAAGTTTATGGCATTGTATGTGAAGACCTGAGATGATTATGTAGTTTTAGTGGGAAAATTTCGATTTTTAGAATGGAGTTAGATCATTGATGGGTTTGGTACTCATATTGTTGCAAAGAAAAAAGGCCTTGCTGACTTATTGATTGAGTAAAGAAAGATGAGTTTGGTGGTTCTTGTAAGTTAAAGAACCTGACTCTTGGATTCTACATTGAACTCAATTTGTGTAAAGCATAAAGAGTTTCTGCTGAGTTTTGGTTGTTAAGTTGATTCAGAGAAGGAAACTGTTTACTCATGTGATGTTTGTGTGACTCAAACTAATAATTTGTTATCAAGACTCTTCGATAAGCTAGCTTATCATGTCGACTGCCATCAATCTCTTTCCTTATAACAATCTAAACCCGAATCGAAAGACGGAATCAACTGCTCCTTAGTGAAGGAGTTGATATTGTAGATTCTGAAACCAGAGGCCAATTTGCAGTTTTTTGGCTCTTACACTCACCCACAATAGTAGTCAATTTGAACCCGTTTGATATGCATTTAGAATCTGGGTTGGTTTAAAAGAAATATTTTCGGAAAAATAACAATTGTGTCCTCAAAAAAGCAGCATCCGTATCATCATCTTGGATATAGGTGGTCCACCACGAAATAGGCTATATCCCAAACCTCATACAAAGAGTGCAAATAGGAAGTAGCTCTTTTGCTTCGCAGCTAGCAGTAGGATTTGAAGTTGAGTTATTATATGAGTTATGATTATTTTACATTTTTGAATTATGCCCTTTTGTATAATTGTAAGACATGTGACATGAAAATATGATATTTTGCACTATTTCTCTCAAGTCTAAATATATTGTACTGATGAGCATGAATTCTTTATATAATAACTTTCATGGATTAACATTAATCCCTGGTAAATTCTTGTAAAATCTGATACATTATAAGTTGATAATGTTATTATGACTTTTCACTGAAATTTTGTTCCAACTAAAATTGAACATGTTATTTATTTTTCAAAACAAATGAGTTTTGTAAAATTTATCTCAAAAAAGTTAATTAAACCTATAAAAATACAATTTTGTATTCCATATAACTCAACACTCAATTGATGATATTATTATTACTCATGCCTTTTTTTTTTTTTAATAGAATGTAAAATTTATTCAAACTCAAAAAAGCGTTTTTTACAACAAGTGCACATGATTAGAGAATACAAAACAAATTTGCGAAATTATGGACACCTTGTTGCGAACCAAAGTTGGAGAGCTCCTTGAATCTGTTGATCACGAATCTTTCCAATAGATGTAATCCTGTTTCGAACTTGTTTGTCAATGATCTTGATCAGTTGAGTTGAAGCTACGAGTTGTTTGCCGTGTCTACGGGCGTTACGCTCTCTCCATATCCAGTGAATGGTCGTTTGGAACACATATCGAAACAAGAAGACTGTGGGGTGATCAAGACTTGTGTCTGATCGGAGAGAGATGAGTTGTTGCCAACCTGAGGTGAAGCGTGTTCGGAGGAGATTTCCAGCTAGCTTTTTCCAAATCTCCTTAGAGAAATGACAATCGAAAAACAGATGGAGTCGTGTTTCTAGACTCTTGCCACAAAACACACATGAAATGTCATGCCGAACAATCCAGCAGGCCATGCGATCCCCAGTAGTGAGCCTGTTATGAATTGCTAGCCACGTGAATATCGAATATTTGGGAGTAGAGTACTTTAACCAGACCCCTTTATGCCAAGCCTTAGGAGGGGATGCTTCACGGATGAGAGACCCCTTTATTACTCATGCTTTTATTGTGTACAGCTAAATAAAATTACTAACCACCTAACCGAGACCCAGATTAATATTTTTTCCATTTATTTCAAGTTCAAGGTTTGTCTTAGTGTTATCTCGCTGGTCACAACACACCCACCCATTATTATAGATAACTAAACGATGAATCAGTGCCAGTCTTCGAGTTGTGTCAAATTAGTGCTAGAAAAACTCATGAGACGATTCAAAGGTTAAAAGTCGAACTTTTCGATTGACCATCATAGTATTCAAATAAAAGTCAACATGGCTCAAGTGGTAGTGTCTTCTTAAATATTTGAAAAAGTTCACGAGTTCGATTCCTAGGAAGCTTTAATTTTTCTTTTAACAATAAAAAAATCTTAGTATACAATTCAAAGAAGCAAAATATTTCCAATAATATGAAAAGCTGAAATAGCTTTGTGTATTTTGTTCTCTCTTGTTCGAAAAGTAAACAGAACAAGGCATAAATAAGCCTAACAGAAGCTAATTTCAGGTGGATATATAAAAGTAGAAAAGGAAGAAAAAAAGAAAAAGCCTTTAAAAAAACCAAGAACAACCCCTTATTCATACTAATATATTTGGTAACCTTCATCAAAGGACCAATATCTCATATTACCCCGACCAGACCAGATCCAACCGGACTCAAACAATTGCCAACAAACGGCTTAATCATAAAACCATACGAACCCTTTGGTGTAAGAACCAATGCTCGGCTCTTTATCTTCTCAGTACCTGTAGTGAACAGGCTTGTAGGGACCTTCAATGGGTATGCTGACATAGTCAGATTGGTCCTTGGTAAGCTTGGTGAGTCTTGCACCGAGCTTGCCTAAGTGAAGTGCAGCTACCTTCTCATCCAAGTGCTTAGGCAAAACATACACCTTCTTCTCGTACTTCCCGGTCGCCTTCTCGTTCCAGAGCTCAAGCTGTGCAATCACCTGGTTGGTGAATGAGCAAGACATCACAAAACTCGGATGTCCAGTGGCGCATCCCAAGTTCATCAAACGACCTTCAGCTAGAATAATGATGCCAGAGTTGGTGTCAGGAAACACCCACCTATCGGTCTGCGGCTTGATGGTGATACGTTTCACACCAGGGAAGGTCTCAAGTCCTAGCATGTCAATTTCGTTGTCAAAATGACCAATGTTGCAGACAATGGCATTGTTCTTCATCTTCCTCATGTGGTCAACCATAATAATATCTTTGTTTCCAGTTGTGGTGACAAAGATATCAGCTTCTGAGAGTACATCCTCAAGGGTTAGAACTTGAAGGCCTTCCATAAGAGCCTGAAGAGCACATATTGGATCAATCTCAGTCACTATGACACGAGCACCAGCGGTTTTCATGGCTGCAGCACAACCTTTTCCAACATCACCATAACCACAGATAACAGCGACCTTTCCGGCAATCATAACATCAGTAGCCCTCATGAGACCATCGGGTAGAGAGTGACGGCATCCGTACAAGTTGTCAAACTGTAAACCACACAAATCATCAATGAAACAGAGAAAAACAGAGGAAAAAAACAGAACATATATAAACACAACTAAGTACTCTTGAATAATTAACAATACCATCCACATTTGGGTATCAGATCTAGTCTTCTAAAGCTATAATGTGACACATATGCATCAAAATCAGCATTTTCAAACCTGAAAGTTTTGAAATATTGATACATTACCTTGCTCTTGGTGACAGAGTCATTGACGTTAATGGCAGGGAACAAGAGAGTTCCAGTCTCCTGCATCTGATAAAGCCTCTTAACACCAGTGGTAGTCTCCTCAGAAACACCAACCAATCTTTGCTTCATCTTATGATACTTCTTAGGATCAACTTGAAGACCATCTTTGATAATCGACAAGACGATCTGAAACTCGGGATTATCCGTAGACGTCGGGTCAGGAAACGTACCAGTCTTCTCAAAGATCTCTTCAGCTTTAACACCCTCATGGATCAACAAAGTAGCATCACCACCGTCATCAACGATAAGATCAGGACCACCACCAGGACCCCAGTCAAGAGCTCTCTCAGTACACCACCAATATTCTTGAAGAGTCTCACCTTTCCAGGCGAAAACCGCGGCGGAGTCCCGAGCAATGGCGGCCGCGGCGTGATCTTGAGTAGAGAAGATGTTGCAAGAACACCATCTAACTTCAGCGCCAAGAGCGGTTAAGGTTTCGATTAACACGGCGGTTTGAATAGTCATGTGGAGTGATCCGGTGATTCTTGCTCCTTTGAGTGGTTGAGAAGGTCCGAACTCGGTACGGCAAGAGACGAGTCCAGGCATTTCGACTTCGGCTAGCTCGATTTCGAGACGGCCGAAGTCGGCTTGAGACATGTCTTTGACCTTGTATTCACGGCCACTTGAGGTTTTCTCAACAAGCAACGCCATTTTTGTTGATATGTTGATCTTTGAGATGTGTGTGATGTGGGAGGAGAAAGGTGAAGGTAGGGGAGTGAGGTTATATAGATAAAGGCGGGAGTGAGATGTACGGTTGAGATTACTTGTAGAGAGAGTTTGGTGGATCTGGTATAAGACATTGACTTTTCACCCCTTTTATTTTTAGGTTTTCCGAAAAGAGTGACAATTCCGTTTTTTATTACCTGTAAAAAAATTCTAAATCATACAAATCAAAAAATTAAATTTGATTTTATATTAACTATTTTGCAAAATAAAAGGAAACAAGAAAACCTATTATGTTTCAAATGAAATCAAACTAAATTGGCTTTGTGTTATTTCATCATCAATTTAGAAAGGAAAAAAAAATACATACAAATTTGGTTAGGTTAGGTTTAAAATTTGGTTAAGCTCTGTTCCTGCAATTTAAGGAAACTTGTTGCCACTTTAAGGCAGCAAAATAGCAAGTCGAAGGTTCCAAAGTATATTTGGACGATCAAGTTTTACCAGGAAACTAACAAACACGTTATTCATAATCAGTACTGGATTAAACATTTTATAGGCTTCAGGGAAAAATTTAAAAAATAAGCTTCTTAACATATCCAAACCATGCAAATTTATACTTTTTTCTCAGAAAAATAAATTTTTTAAAATTTTATATGTTGAGGGTAAAATAAAAATCATGGGTCCTTTTGTTTTATAAAAAACAAATTTTTGTCCATATAAAAAAATTTCTAAACATTTTTGCCTAAATTGTTTTTTTACGGCCTTTAATATGTGTCGTCCCTATAATTAAGTCGGCACTGTTCATAATACTAACAGAATAATTAGGGCAAAACCTGTTCTAGTAAGAAAATATTGAAGTATATATTATGAAAGCTACCAGGTGATTTGTCAAATGGCATGCACGACCAAAGACCAAACATTAATATAATAATGCATTATATATCATTGATACATTATACCAGAGACGTGATTTTAACAGGATATGTTAAATTAAGAAGGTTAGAACTTTGGTGAATGATACAATATTTTCACCATAATTGTTTTTGTTACACAACTAGCAAGCCTTCACACACAAACGATCAGTTATTAACAGAAGATCATGATTTTACTTTAAACGATGCCACTTGCTGTCATTCTTAATAGATCTTCTTATTTGTCTGGTGGGCCATTAGTGTCGTTCTTCCATTATCTCTGCCGATTACACCAATATTTTCTCAAGAAACAGACCCCATTTTATCATTTATAGTTTTGTGTGTGTGTATATTTCTTTTTTTTTTTTCACAGTTTTTTTTTTTTGTGTGTGTGTGTGTAACCATAGTTATTATTGAATGTACCTTTCTTAAGCCAAGAAATTTGAGCGTCGGTGCCGAGTATGTGCACCGGATCGTGGAAGAGCGTCGGTGGATCTGAATGAATACCCTACCAACAAAAAGAAAATATAATAAACTAATGCAAAAATAAGGTGAACTCATTAACTATCTATTTTTTTTTTTTGTGTTTCCTAAATATTTGGAGTATTTTAAACAAGAAATGAGACGTTGCAATTATTCGACCGATGTCAGTTTGTTCCTTTGATATTTTGCAGTTGATGTAATTTTATATTAGTCGGCAAAGTGTGAATTAAAGCGAATTATAAGGTAAACATTCGTTGAGAAAAAATTACGGTCTAATTATCTTACCCTAAAAATTATTTTAGCTTAGGGGGGCTAAGCTAATTTGTGATTATTTTTCTTTGGGGGTACAAGTTCAAATCTCTCATACATAAGCAGTTTTGTAATAGATACATTCATACATTGTATATAATGTACGAATAAAAATTAGCTTAGCAAAATCAATTCTTAATTAACAAACAAAATGTACAATATTTTATTTTTTAAAATTAATGTAAAATTTATTCGTAAAAAAACCATTGTTATATCAAGTGTGTCCTTTTATGATTATTTGAAGCAAAAGTAAAAACAAAGTTCAAACATTAACGAACGTCACGATGTCGACAGATAATTTTATGAGTGACAGTGTGACACGGTGTCTATTTTTTTGTAGAAGTGTTAAAAGGGCCACGCCACTCATTATGAAAGCTCCATAGTTGGTATTGGTAAACCTAATTCCAAAATAAATTTGGTACTTTGTGGTTCGGTGAGAATAGTCCTCCATCTCAACTACCACATTCCCCAAACTTACTTTCAAAACGTGATTATAACTCCACACAAACTATAATTATTTAATATTTTCGTATTTAATAGTCTTTTTTTTTTGGTCAACGAAATGTCAAATTTTGGTGCAGTACTTGCATGTTATTGATGAAGTGCTTTAAAGCGAGAAAATATTTTTAAAGACGTATTGTATTTAAAAAGATGATAACTAAATCTTTGGAGAAGACTCGAACGTGGTAATATTGTTGAAGGCATGCGTTTAGAAATCTTTGGTTCATAAACGTGGTGGAAAGCAGTAGTGTGTATTTGGGAATTATTATATGTCTACTATTTTGCATGTTGATGTATAATTATGGGCCATTGATGGGCTATTTCATTTTTCTATTCTTTTGGGCTTACATATATAGATACTAAGGAAAAAAGAAAAGATTCCCAAGTGGATACTTAACTGATAATAAAATCATGAAGAGCAGTGTTATCGCATGGATAGAACAAAATTGATTTACACTCTCTTCTACGAGTGGATATTTTTGGTTTTCTCTTAAAAGTTGTCTTAGGCAGTGAAGGTAACAAATTTAGGTGTAAGAGTTTAGGGAACTTAAGAAGTAATCTAATAAGATCATTAAGACCTCCGAAGGATCCTACTCTCTCGTTTAGCCGCTTCGATGATCCTTCTATTTCAAGATTAAATTCTACATAGTTACCTAAATTTAATCTGCAATATCTTACTCTTTTTGTAATAACTAGTCAAGAACTTATGTAAAGCTGCTATTTATTTTTCATTTTAATAGATGGACCATTAAAATGAAAAAGCGTATTTTTGTAACACAAATGATGGACGTATTGAATGAACTAGTTATATGATCAAAACTAAAAACAAAATTCCATGAAGATCAGCCCAACACGGTAGGTTTTGTGGCCTTTACAAACAATGTTTTAGACGGTTGGACCTTACCCCTTTACTAAAATCGATGTAGTAATTAAAAGACGAAATGTTGAGCTTATTAAAATATAAGCTCGCACATCATTCTGTAAAATAAATGAATACTATCGTTCAGAATAGAAAAGCAAAGTTTTTGTAACGTGAGCTTCTAAAATAAGGATGAGTTTGTTTTTCGATAATTTTCTGTAAAAGTGGAATTAGTTGGAAGAATGTGATGCTATTCATAGTCATTATATTGATGAAATTACATTTTCACCATTAAAAAGAGTCATTGTCTTGCCTTGGCACATGGGTAAGAGGTTACATCGCATATTGCAATAATTTCTTAATATTTCTTTGAAGAAAAAAAAGAAAATATTTTCATGTATTTTCCATGAACGTCGTCCCTCGCCAGACATATCAAATCACTACATCTCACTCATTGTCCACAAAAACAAGTTCTAAAATTCATTCGAGATCGATTAGGGAATAAATTGAATTACACAATTTAATATGACATATGAATTGCATCACGACATCGGGACCTCTAGATTGTTCCGCGCATTGATAAGAGTGGTAAGAAAAGCATGTCCATACTGAACAAATAATTGGGTTGGGACAGAAGAAGCATATGTTTGTCCATATTCACAGCACTATATCCATGTTTTTTTTTTTTTTTAATCTTTCGTCCATTAACTTTAAGATTCTTTAAAAGCAAAATTTACGTAAATTTGTAGTGTGTGGTTCATTTTATTATAACTTATGAGAATGTCTTGAATAGTCATTAGACCCAAAAAAAAAAGATTGAATAGTCTATATGTCATTATCTCATCTTAATTTCCAATCTGCCGACAAATAACTAATTAAAATTTATGAACCAAGTGATAATGAAGTATGGTTATAAACAAATGGCATAATAAAATTAATTAAGACTCCATAAATTCTAACAAGAGAAAAAAAAAAAAGGAGAAAATGTGCGCTTCTCTGTAAGAAATCGAGTGACAGCGACTTCATGTAATATATTTTTTTTTAATGTAATATAAAGTTTGATTTTACCATCGTATCGAGTTGAAGTTAATTACTTCACGCTCAGGATTGATGTTATTTAGTGTCTCCCATACATTTCAACTTTGATAATAAAGAACAACACAAGCTCAGCCATCCACAAATTTAATGCCTCTTCATCGTCTACATACCCTGCAACATCTATCCCATTTTTATTTTTTTTTATATAATGTATCTCACATTTTGAAATTAATATTCTAGTCCTTTATATCATCATATCTCTCAAAAACGTATGCTCAGAAAGAAAGATGTTCATCCTCTCGTCCTTTTTTTTGTTACTTCATGTTCATTCTTGTCTTTTCGTGTAGATTTGTAGGGAATATATATAGTTTGTGAGAGTAGCCATAAGTGTATATTTAATTTCATAATATATAGTATCAAATATTGTATTTGATAAGCCTTAGAAAAAAACTAAATCAACTGATCATAATATTTGCAACCAGAACATGGTAGGCTTATCCCTTGGGGACACTTGGCAACCCTAAAGTTCATCTCCAACTTATTTTGTTCAATTTAAACTCCATATATATAGTAATTTCAAAATATTCAACCACAAAATCTATTCAACATTTACTTAGTTCGCTCTGTTTTATTCACTTGTTCTACAATATTCTGTCTATTTTAACAGGTTAACAATTATCTCATATAAAGTGAGAATTGATCTTTTACATCAAGCAACAATATAAAACAAATAAACATACGACACAGTATACATATATATGATTGGATGAAGTTAGTTACAAATATTTTTATACCATAATAATTGAGGAGATGATGGGAAAATAAAGATCTAAAAAAGGATAAAAGTATCTTCTCAACTAAGGAGAAATGTACCTCTGCCGACAAAAGAGAGAGAGAGAGAGATATTTGTGAAGTGGAGAAGGAAGTGTAGTGTGAGTTGTGAATGGTCTTTTCAACTTGCAAGAAGGCAATTATCGAGATAAATGCTAATTGGTCAACAAAGCCACTGTCCCTTTCAGAACTACTGAATTGGGAAACGGACTTTTGGCTAAGGTAAATCTCTCGCTTTCTTGTTATTTCGAATCAATTTTGGGTCGGCTATTATCTTCATTTTTATTTTATTTTTGTGATAAAAACTATCTTCATGTTAGTTAAGACTTGAGACTGTTTAATTCTCCCTGAACGTACACCTTTGTATTTGTGTTACAATAACTACAACTATAAATTACTAGGTTTAAGATTTGGTGGCACTACATCCTTTGACTTCTATTGAACGTCGATTCGTGGGAGTTGTGTACATATATATATATATATATATATATATATGCATGGATCTACGTCTTATTATTCTTCTTACATTATTCCATTGTTGATCATAGGATTCTACAACTATGAGAAAAATAAAAATACAAGTGACGAGAGTCAAAATTTATTTTTATGCGGGTTAGCCTATTTTTATGCGGGTCTCCACATTTAATGCTCAACGTGTTATGGCCTTAACTACAACAACTGTTTTGTTAATGATCTTAGTTACAACGTCGTTTTTTAAATCATCATAACCCACCAGTTCCTCTGGTATTGGTGTCAACTGATTCTCTAAAAAAAGAAAAATCATTCTGCCTTTCTCTCTTAGCCGCACTATTACTAATACGTAAAAAAAAAAAAAATTTGTTTAAATATAAGACTGTTTTTGATACATTCTATTTTCAATATTTACTATGAATTATTCAACTAAAAGTATTGATTGAATAATCGTCGCCTTTTTTTTTTTAATTTCTCATAGTATTATTTTTCAACTAAAAATATTTAGAATATGTCTTTCTATGTGAGCGACACGTTAGCATAGGAGAGAGTGACACATCAGCATGACAAAAAAACATTAAATTTAAAATATTAAACAGATATCAGATATATTAAGAATGGTTAGCTATTTCCATTATTCGTCTTCTCTCATCTGATTATGTTTTTTTAATGGAAGCTATTGAAAACAGAATCTGAAAGACTCTGAAATCTATAGTATCCGAAAGACTCAGTACTAGATAGGCAGCTGATATGTGTGAATTTTGCATAGTGTTTGGTATCACTATCTTGGCTTTTGCTTCATTTCTTAACCAGTTCTAGCACATTTACATTAGTTAATTGTCACTTGGTATTGGTTTTGCATTTTAGGATTTTATGTTAGCTTCTTTACATTTTGCGTTGCATTTTATCAAATTTTGTAAGATTTTTGGAGTTTGGAGGTTTAGGAGATGGATTTGGACAAATTGGAAGCAAGAGTTAAGCACTCGAGGGACTTGGAGCTGCAGAAGAGCTTGAGAACGAAAGCTACGAAAAAGACAGAGATTAACAGCGGGCATCCATACCGACCTCACCTGGTCGATATGGCCCACTGGCCATCTATACCGACTTCACCTGCCCGATGGAGACTCGATCTGCAGAAGACCAGAAAGTTTCAGAGGTTAACAACGGGAACCTATACCGACCTCACCTGGTCGATATGGCCCATCGACCATCTATACCGACTTCACTTGCTCGCTGGAACTGTGCAGAAAACACAACTCAATCGGGTCAAAACCTGGTTTATTTCGGGTTGATCCGGTTCGGCCCTTCTACTATTTATAGACTCTTAACCTAATTTTTAAAGAGGATGCTTTGCTTTAGAACTCTCTTAGCCACCCTAAGAACATTTTAATGATCTCTTAAGTTGAATAAAATTTCCTTTCTTTTCATCTTAAATTTCTTTAAGTATTTCAAGTTTCATCATGATTAAGCACTTAATCTTTGTAGCTCTTAGTGTTTATGTCATGATTAGTGAGTAGTTCCATTAGGATCTTTGGGTATGGTAGATTAGGGTAGGTTTAGGTTGATTCATGATGTTTAAGGTTTAGATTGTTAGATATCCTTGTTCATTATGTGTTCTTAATGCTAGATTAGCCTTGATCAAGTTAGTCTAGATCATAAGTGATTTCATGCCCGGAAGGTGTTTGGAAAAATGTTTGAATGAACTTAATGAATGCTTAGTGTGCCTATCCTATGGGAATAGATGATTAGGGTGCTAAGTAGTTAGTTAGATTTGTTATTAATGCATATTATTCTTGTGATTACGAATGAGAATCTTTGTTAATTACTTGATTAGTATAGGGATTAGTGCCATGGGAGTGGATTAGTCTAGCTTAGTGTTCTAAGACCTAAGGATTAGCATTTGTAGTTTAAATAAGCATCATGGATTGGATTGGCTTACCTTAATCAATTACCTTACCCAAAGATTTGCTTGCTTAATTATAGTTTAAGAACCGTTTAGCTTTGATTAGTAGTTCCCGCCTTGTTCGTTTTTGAATTTGGTTAGTCTTTAAGGTTTGCATGTTTCTAGCTTTTGATTGCTTTGTTTAGTATCCTTGCTTAATTGTAGCTTGTTTACCTTGCTTCTTAGTCCTTAGTTTGAGTTAATTAGGTTGTAGAATTAAACTCCTCAATACTTAATTACTTAGGTTAAGTAGAGGCTTGTATTTCTATTGCGTTAATTCTATTCTATGTGGTTCGACACCTAAATTACTACATGCTTCCACTTGCACTTGGAGGATTTAGAGATACAAATATTAAACTTGCCTTTTGAAACTAAATAATTATTTATCAAGTTTTTGGCGCCGTTGTCGGGGAATAACAATTAGTCAATAGGATTTAGAATCTACTTGAGACTAAGTCTTTACTTTCTTTGATATTTGATCGTCTTGGTTAGGTTTTCTCTTTGATTGTAGGTGTATGAACTTGGGAAGCCGCAGTCAAGCGAATTTGGTTGATTTAGTGGTTGATATTCGCCAGTTGGAAAGGGAAAACACTAGAGCAAGACGTGAAAGAGAACGGTTAGAACATCTAGAGCGGTTGGGTATGATGAACCGAGATTCACACGTTGGTTGTGGGAACCAAGACCACAATCAACACGTTCAAGCAGATGATGGTGAGCAAGTTCCTCATCATGGACCTAAACCCGCTATGGTGATTGGAGCTTATGATGCACCGAATGTGCATGGTAATAGAAATGGTATTAGGCCTCTGCCGGTTGGGAACAATAACTTTGAGATCAAAGCGAGCCTAATTAACATGATTCAAGGATCAAAGTTCCATGGTCTACCAATAGAGGACTCATTGGATCATCTAGACCACTTCGACATGTTATGTGGAACTGTCAAGATAAATGGAGTCTCTGAAGATGCTTTTAAGCTCCGCCTATTCTCATTCTCTCTTGAGGATAAGGCATACCAATGGGAGAAGAACCTCCCTAGTAACTCTATCAAATCATGGGATGAGTGTAAGTAAGCTTTCTTAACCAAGTTTTTCTCTACATCAAGAACCGCTAGCTTGAGGAATGAGATCTCAAGCTTTACTCAAAAGAATGGTGAGAGCTTTAGTGAAGCTTGGGAGCATTTTAAGGGTTACACCACCAGCTGCCCTCATCATGGGTTCTCTAATACATCACTTATGAGAACCTTATATAGAGGAGTTATACCCAAGTTTTGAATGCTTCTCGACATGGCAAGTAACAGGAACTTCTTGGGTAAATATGTTGAAGAAGGGATGTCCCTTGTGGAGAATCTAGCTCAAAGCGACGGAAACTACGATGAAGACTATGATAGAGCTCCAAGGGGGAGTGGTGATTATGAGGATCAAAGAAGGAAAGAGATGAAGTCTTTGAATGAGACGATGGATAAGGTCTTGCAAACTACTCAAAAACCGATTAAATATGTAAAAGAATTTGTTGGTAACCAAGGACATCAAGAGATTGGTATTAAAGCTTGTCAAGAGGTTCAATGTGATGTGAAAGTTGTTGGTGGTTATCAAGGAGCTTACAACTCAAACTATCGTAATCATCCTAATCTCTCTTATCAAAGCACCAATATGGGAAACCAACAAGATCTCTCTTATCCTCTTATGAAGCCTCAAGGACAAGGCTTTCCACAAGGGAACTTCGAAACTAAGCCTCAATTCACCTACCAAGGAAGTTCTTTTATTCAATCTTCTCCTCAATACTTTGATATGAAGGAAACGCTTCAACAATTGTTAGTGGAGCAAGCTAGTGGGACCACTAAAATGAAGAAGAATATGGCCGAGATACACAATAAGGTGGATTGCTCATACAATGAGCTTAATGCAAAGTTTGAGACCCTCAACTCCAAGATGAAGCATATGGATCATCAAATAGCTCAATGAGCATCTTCTTCTAGTAAACAACCGGACACATTGTTAGGTAAATCCAAAGCTAACTACAAAGAGTATTGTAACATGACCCTATCAAGCGAGGTACCATTGGTTGATGAGATGAAAAGACAATCGAGGAGATCTCTAGACTTCTTCATGGCCCTAAGGTTGAAGAGTTGGTGGTTGCTAGAAAAGTGAAAGTTGAGAAGGATAGTAAGAAAAAGGTTAGGGAAGCGAATGTGGTGATAAAGAAGGTTGAAAAGAAGGAAACTTCTAGCCTTGTTTCTCCTCCTTATGAGCTTCCACTTCTATTTTTTGGTAGAGTTCTTACCAAAACTCAAAAGAAGATACTCTCAAGTTTTAAGGCCAATATGAATAGAATTGGGCTCTATTACCTTATTTACAATGATTTTTCTCAAGTGCCAACATACAAAGAGTTCATAAAAGCCATACTTGCAAACCGAGAAAAAGTTGAAGAGATTATGGAAGTGGTTAAACCCCAAGATTATTCCCAAGCATGGAAATCCGGGTAAATTCTCCATAACTTGTTCTCTTGGTGATTGATGATGCCTTATGCGACTCGGTTGCAAGCGTGAATGTGATATCACTAGAGATGGTAAGGAGCTTAGGGATCAATGATATGAAGCAACACTTTTCTTCTATCATGTTTGAAGATGCTTCTTCGAAATCTCCAATTGGAATAATTGAAGACAACCCACTTAAGGTTGGCAATTGCATAATTCCAACGGATTTGATGGTAGTGGAGATGAAAGAAACCCACAAGCTTCCTCTCATCCTAGGAACTCACTTTCTCGACATTATCGGAGCAAACATTGACTTTTCAAACAAAAGAGTGCCAAGGTCTTCTCCACGTGAATGCCAAGGTCTCTTATCCAATCAAACCTTCCTCTAAAAATTTTTGTGGAACAATCACTAATGAGGAAGTGGAAAGCAAGGAAGAACTTATGAGTTTGAAGGATCAACAAGAAGATGTCTAAGTTATAAATATGAGTAATATAGAGGCTCTAAAGCATGATAAAGAAATCTTGGATAGTGAATGTCTACACTCCTTGTTTGATGAGCATGAAAGAGATGCTACATATGTGAAAATAGGGAATGATAAGGAGGTTCTTGGAAAGAAAAAGAGGGAGATGAAAGAAATTCACCCTCCCGCCCTTGTTTTATCATTGAACACTATTACATCCATTAAGACTCATAGATCACGAAAATGAATACAAGGTGAAGTGTAAGGGAACTTTAAAACCTTTTGCAAGCGTTAAAACCAAGCTTCACCCCGGGTTTCAAAGTAACCAAGGAAAGGTTCAAGAACTCCTCTCGAAGGTCATCACCATCAAACTCCAAGGTGGAACACGCTCTTTCAATGCTCTTTCCACCGATTCAATCAGCCTCTCAAGGAGTTAAAAAACTCCTCATCTCCAACTCTTTAAGGATCGAGGCTAGGGCCACGGTATGGTCCCTTCTTCCATTGTATATACCATTTAGTTTCTCTTTTCTTATTTGTTTTCCCCTTCTCTTTGGCTTCTATTACACCGAGACGGTGCAATTCAAGTTCGGGAGAATGATTTGTGTCTTTTGGTTGAAAAGAAAAGAAAACGTTTGGAATCAAAAGAAAATAATCTCTAAGGAAATGAGCAAGTTGTAA
This sequence comes from Crucihimalaya himalaica, assembly GCA_004349715.1. Taxonomy (NCBI): domain Eukaryota; kingdom Viridiplantae; phylum Streptophyta; class Magnoliopsida; order Brassicales; family Brassicaceae; genus Crucihimalaya; species Crucihimalaya himalaica. The sequence goes on from SMJT01000156.1 coordinate 200,279, forward strand.
AAGTAAAAAGTATGACTCAAGTACTTAAAAAGAGAAAAAAATATGTCTTGTAGCTCTCCTAATTCAAAAGTAAAGAGTTTAATTACAATAAATTTATAAAAGAAAGAGCAAAGTAAAAAAAAATAAAAAATGAAAGAAGATCTCCTAAGAGATTGTTAAAGTATAAAGAGATGTGGTTGACATGATTGTTCTTCATGATGCTGTTTAGCTAATAAAGAGCTTGTTGGGTGAAGTAGAAAGAAAAAAAAAGTGTGAGCTATCTTGGGTAGACTTAAGCGATTATCTTGATAGGTACGGGTAGAACAATGAGAGTTAGATCTTGTATGCATAAATTGATCACTTTCTTAGATAGATTTTGCATAATGTCTAGCATTCCGTTTTGTTTGAGAGTCACCCACTTAATCACTTCCGAAACCACCATAAAAGCCATTGAATCCAAACCAATTGAGAATGATTGATACCCCCTTCGCGAGACCGCACTTTATGCTTTAATGAATGTTAAAGAGTTGCTTCGGTTTGATTATGAGTTTTTGTTTGAGTAAAGAGGTTGAATTATGAACTTGTATTGCAATGAATATGGAGAAGTATGAATAGTATGATTAGTGTTCTTGCAAAGTTTAACTATCTTCAAAGACTTTGAGTTAAATCATTTCTTTGATATTTTGTGGCTTTGAATCCCCGTATTCAAACTTTTTTTTTGGTTTATTCTTTGTTGTTTGCTTGCGGACAAGCAAAGGATAAGTTGGGAGGAGTTGATATGTGTGAATTTTGCATAGTTTTTGGTATCAATATCTTGACTTTTGCCTCATTTCTTAACTAGTTCTAGCACATTTACCTTAGTTACTTGTCACTTGGTCTTGGTTTTCCATTTTAGGAGTTTAGGTTAGTTTCTTTGCATTTTGCGTTGCATTTTATCCATTTTTGTAGGATTCTTGGAGTTTGGAGGTTTCAGAATTGGAAAAGTTGGAAGCAAGAGTTAAGCACTCTAGGGACTTGGAACTGCTGAGGAACTCGAGAACAGAAGCAAGGAAAAAAAACAGAGGTTAACAGCGGGAATCCATACCGACCTCACCTGGTCAATATGGCTTGTCGACCATCTATACCGAGGAGACTCAATATGGAGAAAACCAGAAAGTTTCAAAGGTTAACAACGGGCATCCATACCGACCTCACCTAGTCGATATGGCCCACCAGCCATCTATACCGACCACACCTGCCTGATGGAGACTCGATCGGCAGAAAACCAAAAAGTTTTAGAAGTTAACAAATGGCACCTATACCAACCTCACTTGTTCAATATGGCCCATCAGCCATCTATACCGACTTCACTTGCCCGCTGGATCTGTGTAGAAAACCCAACTCAACCGGGTCAAAACCTGGTTTGTTCTGGATTGACCCAGTTCGCCTCTTCTACTATTTATAGACTCTTACCTAATTTGTACGGAGGATGCTTTACTTTAGAACTCTCTTACCAACAGATATATCATGGTTTTTACCCGTTTTTAGCCATGATATAAGTCCTTTTTGTTGAGTATTTTCTATAGTTTTAGAGTCTTTCAGGTTCTTTTCAAGTTATAGGCGCGTATGGAGCCAATTGGAGGATTTTGGGAGCTTTTGAAGCAATCTGGAGTTCAAGTCGTTCGGGAACAAGCTCAGCATCGATCGACACTGAGAAGCATCGATGGACACCATTCGTTTGGAAGAACCACGACCAAAGAACCTGGCATCGATCGATACCACTTACAGCATCGGTCGATGCCGGAACGTCAACAAACCCAAGATTATCCAGAAGTTTTTTTTATTTTTCGAGATAACTCCAAAACGTTTTGATTAGCTATTTAATTAGGTTTTACAGCCTCTAGAAGAACACCTTGTGATTTCTGGAGATAGAGTTTTCTGCAATTGAGTCTTTTGGAGAAGAACTCTTGAACCTCTTTGTATTCTTACTCTATTTCATTGTTTTATATGATATCTATTCTATTCATGATGTTTATTGCTTTCAGCATGTCTGAGTAGATTCCCTGTTAGGATTAGGGTTACTTAAAGGTATTTGATGAATTATTAGATCTGGGTTAATTGTTAGGGAATAATCTATAGAGCTTTTCACCTAGACTTGAGATTAATGCTGATTTTAGCCTCGCGAACTAGAATCTGATTTTAGGTTGTTTGATTAGCACGAAAGTGTGATTGATTGCCTGATCTAGTGTTTGGTGAGCAAAAGCCCTATTCGCAAAGAAATTTGGTTTAGGGATTTTGTGAACAATTGAACTTGAACTTTAATGCTTGTTTAAATTGATAGAATTTGCAAAGAAATTTGGAATTCTAGGTCATAATGCTAGATTAGCCTTGATCCAGTTAGTCTAGATCATAGGTGATTTCATGCCCGGAAGGTGTTTGTGAAAATGCTTGAATGAACTTAATGAATGCTTAGTGTGCCTAGCCTATGGGAATAGGTGATTAGGGTGCTAATTGGTTAGTTAGATTTGTTATTAATGCATATTAGTCATGTGATTACGGATGGGAATGTTTGCTAATTACTTGATTAGTTATGGATTAGTGCCATGAGAGTGGATTAGTCTAGCTTAGTGTTATGAGACTTAAGGATTAGCATTTGTAGTTTGAATAAACATCATGGATTGAATTTGCTTACCTTAATCATTTATCTTACCCAAGGATCCGTTTGCTTAATTATAGTTTAAGAACCGTTTAGCTTTGATTAATAGTTTTCCGCCTTGTTTGTTTTTAAATTTGGTTAGTCTTTAAGGTTTGCATGTTTCTAGCTTTTGATTGCGTTGTTTAGTATCCTTGCTTAATTCTAGCTTGTTTACCTTGCTTCTTAGTTCTTAGTTTGGATTTATTAGGTTGTAGAATTAAACCCCTCATTACTTAATTACTTAGATTAAGTAAAGGCTTGTATTCCTATTGCGTTAATTCTATTCTTTGTGGTTCGACACCTAAATTACTACATGCTTGCACTTGCACTTGGGTGATTTTGAGATACAAATATTAAAAATTACATTTTGAAATTATCTATCAGCAGCAATGGAAACTATAGAAGAAAGAAGCCGAAAGAGATCGGCGTCAGATTGAAGAAGTCGGGGATGAGAAAATTGGAGTTCCTTTACTGTCAATCGGACATCTTCTCTTCTGTATCGGTGATGGGACTGCCGGTTGATAGGAAGACGATCCAAATCCTACAATCTGTTCAACAATCACACTCGGATGATGTCAGCTCTACAACCTTGGATCTAACCCGGCCCTTGGATGCCATCTTCGCGGTCTGCATTCTGGCTACCGATATTTTTGGCTTTGGGTTTGAACTATAGTTGTTAACTGTTAGCTGATTACGGAATGTTAAAGGTCTCATAAAGGATTGATTTCTCTTCATATTCTTCAGGTAAAAGGCCTTAGTGGAAAAACTAAAGGTTATGGTTTTTTTCATAGATTAGAAATTCTCTCCATTCGTTCATTGGGTATGAGAAGAGGGGAATCTAATCTAAGTGGACACTCATTCATTAGGTTATTGGCTTCTGATCAAACCGAAGTTAGAGTTAACTTGAAAAATCTACTTAGTTCTTTCAAGAAGCTGTTGAAGAGGTAATATCTCTTTCTTTCATAATCCTGGCATATCCGTGTGATTATTATATGTTTTTGTTTCAGGTGTGCTGTAATGTAAGATGTACAGAGAACCAACCCTATTGAAGATCATTGGAATTTTGCTTCTACGGTTGATCTTTATCATTTATCATCATTTCTTTAAACTCGTGAAGGATGTTTTACAATAGAAAACAGTAAACTTGGTTTTATCTTTTGGTCTTGATTCAAGGAATTGAGATCTACATGTTATAGAGGTATCCCTGGATCAGAGTTCCGCTCTTATTTTAACCTACCTCACGTTTTCAATCTGTTTGTGTTGATCACATCCGCTATGTTTGTGATCGGCTAAATTATAATTGGAATTCGGCTATCGGTTCGGTTCGGTAAGCGATAACTGATCGGTTATCTCGGTTAAGGGAGACACCCTATATAAACCTAAAAACCCTCGATTCATTTCTCTTCTCCTCTTCTCCTCGTCATTTCGCTTCTCCTCTTCATTTCTCTTCTCCTCTTCATCCCCATCTTTTCCGTTGGAGACATCCCTATACGGATCTATTCTGGTGAGGTTTGGATTCGGATTTGCTTTTTTTTTTTTTTTTTTCTGTGAATACATGATTAATCTCTTATCTCAATCTCAATCATCATCTTCTACACTTCTCTTCATCTTTGATTTGCTAGATCTTCCTCCCTCCCGTTAATCTAAGGTTTCGATTTAGTAGAATGAGATTTAGATTCTTTGATTCTTTGATTTGCTAGATCTATTTTGACAGATCCCATCAGAAGCCCAATCGGACGAAAAGCTGTTTCCCTCGCCGTCTCCATCGCAACCTCGCCGTCGTCGTGGTCGCCATCGCCGTTCTTGCCGCTCAGACTGGGTCGGAACCCTAATTTCTATTGGGATGGGTCGAAACCCTAATTTTTTGATGGGCTAGGTTTGTAATTTTAAAATTAAAATTTTGTTTATTGGGTTTGTATTTTGATTTGTAATTCTTTCAGCCCATATCTTTATTTTTTTGTATTTCGCTTCAAATTAACCGAAATAGAAAAAATTTGGTTAATTTCGGAATAGAATAAAAATTGTAAAACCGAACCGAAAAAATTGATTACCGAACCGAACCGAATTTTTATTCGGTCCAATTCGGCATAATTTTTAAAAACTGAGAAACTCAAAAAACCAAATAAAACCGAAAAACCCGTAAACCCATGCCTAAGAATAATAACACTAATAATAAAATTCAAATAAAATAATTTTAATAGACTATAGATGAAATTTTTGTATTTTTAATTAATAATTTATTGATAAATTAATATTTTATAAATTTATCGATAAATTGAAACATCTATAAGATAATAAAATTTTGAGATCCCAACATTTTTAAATTATAGAGGTTTTACTGTATTTAAGCTTTATAAGCACCATTAGTTGAGTTGAAATCAAATAAGATGCTTTTTAATAATAATAATTATTATTATCATAATTATAAGATATTTTTATATAATATTGATTTGTTATACATTATGTGATAATCTACTACCAACGGTCACATAGTCTCACGGCCAAGTGAGTTGAGAGAGGAGGGGGAAGATGATAAAGAATATTTTCGGTTTCAAAACACAAGTTTTAAAATTTATCTCTCTAAATCACTCAAATGCAAGTGCAAACGTTGTAGTAATTTAGATGTCGATCTCACGAGGAATAAAGATTGCAACACTAGAGATGCGAGATTCATACAAATCTAGAGCAATAAGTTTTTGGGTTTTTGTTTTGATTAAAATGTAAGAAATGCAAGAAGAAAAATAAAGATAAAACATTGGACCATGAGTTTAACTATCATGAGAATGGATCAACAATCAATCAATGACTTAAAAGATTGAACTAAGCACCATCCTAGAACATGGAACTCATAAATATGACTAATCTAGTTTTGTGGCACTAATCAACTAATTGTCATAAACTTCCGTTCACAATCAAATGATCAATGAGCATTAAGAACAAGTTCAATTAGTTCACTAAACACCCTAGTCATCAACTCCCGTTGGCTAGGAATGTAAAGCTCATAAAAAGTTTGGTTCAAGCATTTCATCAAACACCTTTCGGGTGAGAAATGCTTAAGTTATAGATTTTGAGTGATAAAGTCAAAACTAGCATTAAGATCAACCTAAATGAAGGATCTAATAACAAGCAAGCTAAATCATCATCATCTAACCATCAAATCATCTTAATCTAGCATTGCCCATGATCCAACAAAAGACTACCTACTAAACATGATGAAAGACAAAGTAAAAGTGCATAAACATAAAGATAAAGATAGAGATGAAGAATCCTTCACTAAAGTGGCATGAAATGGTGAAGATCAATCCAAAATATCAAGAATAGAGTTTGGATCTAAATCCAACTTTAGAGAAGAAAAACTTAGGTTTAAAAATGTGTAAAAATTGCTTAAATACTAAATGGTTTGAACCAGATCAAACCGGGACAAACCGAGTTTTGACCTAGAAAATCTGGATTGTCTGAAGGTTGCATCGGCCATCACTTACTACATGCAGATGCCCGATGCAGTCACAACGACCAGCAGTTACTCCGTGCAGGTGCCCGCAGTATCTTCTGGAAATTTCCACTAAAGTTGCAGCGGCCAACAGTCGGCCGATGCGCCTGCACAATGGGTCTGTTCATTTTTCCAACTTGGTTTCTTCTCTGTTCTCGAGCTCCCCGGCAACTCCAAGCCTCCTCAAACGCATAGCCTCCTTCTTCTCAAATCAATCACTAAAGCTCCCAACTCCAAGAAACCTAACAAAAAGAGCCAAATGCAATGCAAATGAATGGAAACAAATTTAAAGTCCTAAAATGCATGATCATGAACAAAGAAGACAAAAACTAATGCAAAAATATCGAAACTAACTAAGAAATAACCTAAAACAAGAGAAATAACCTTAAAAAAATGTAAATCCTATGAATATCTACTCCCCCAAACCTATCATTTGCTTGTGCGCAAGAAAACTACAAAGAGATAATCGAAGAAGAGAGAGTGAAGGTGGGGATTCAAAACCACAAAACCCAAAAGAAGAATTGAAAATAATGCCCTTAAATATGGTTAAACGGTGCAAGAATAAAGCATCTACTCATTCATACTTTTCCATGAATAGTTCAATTCAAATTCTACTGTAAACATCGAGACCAAATAGAATCCAAGCAATCAAACCAAAGCAACTCTTTCACATTCATTAAAGTATCAAGTGCAGTCTCGCAAAGGGAATTCAAATCGCTCTCACTCGGTTTAGGAGATGGTCTTTTGAGGTGGTTTCTACGTAGTCTTTCTTTGGTTGTTTACTCTCAAGAAAAAAGGGTGCTAGAAAAATGGAAAATCCCGAGAACAATTTAAGCATACAAATTCATACTTCTCGTGTTCTACCCGTCTTATGATACAAATTGTAACTTCTACCCCTTTTGCGCAATTTTTCCAAACCCTTTACAAATTCGAACCTCAACTCCCATGATCAAAGCTTTTTTATCTTTTGGTAACCTCTTACGGAATAACTTTTTCTTAATTCTTAGCTCTTTTTCTATCTCTTTTTCTAATTTTTCTTTGTTCCTATATTTTTTGTTTTTGTTTTTCTTTCTTTCTTTCTTTTGGTTTCTTATTTTTATGGGAAACTAACATATACTTAGAGCATTTTTCTTAAAAATTTTCATTCCCCATAGACCTTTTCGTTTTAGGCTAATGATCCGGCCTTTCTTTTCATTTCCTTCTCAATCTCCCCAAACCCCAATATCCAATCTAACCACCTATATCTTTCATTCTCAACCTAATCGGTAGCCTCCTAATGTTCCAAGAGATAGCTAAAACGAGAGGTATTCCTTTGTCGTTCCCAATACTCTCAAGATTTTGCAAATTATAGCACAAAACAACAAAATACCTCACTCAACAATCAATATGTGGTATGAAAAAAATGGCAAAGGTTAAGAGTAAGGGAACCATTCAAAATGATAGAATGACCATTCGGGTTAGCATAAGCGTGGTGAAATGAATAAGAAAACCCGAATGATGCACCTTGATAACGTATTTAAACTCCATAAGTGAGAAGATTATATTCAAATTTTAGGTCCAAGTTCATAAAGATGCTTTGAGGATCATGCAAGTTTCACAAAGGTAGGTGCTTTTGAAGTGTAAATGAACTACACATGGCTTTTCCATTTTTTCAAAGAAGTTACAAGCAACAAATAACCATGATCAAGGGCATTGATCCTAAGTTTGAATTTCTACAAGGCAATATCATCATTATCCCCTATGCATATGCAAATGCAATGCAACCACATGAAAGAGACTCAAGACAAGGATAAAAGATGTAAGAAAAAATTATTTACAAAGAGAGAACAAAACATAGTGACCCGTTAATTATTAGTGTCAAAATTTTGGAAAAGAGGACCAGTTGTCCTCCCTCTACATGGGCAAGCAAAAGAGTATGCTATGAGACATATCTTTACCCATGTTGACATTATGAACACTTTGTCAAGAAAATATACTATTGAAGTTGTATGATGCATAAAAGTGTTCAGGGTTAGTGGATGTTCGAAAGCAAGAAGAAGGTCAAGAGGGATAATGAAATCTACATTAGGTTTGGTCTCCTCAATGCCTACTTCCATGACATTTTTATTTAACATTCCACTATTCTCAATAATTTGGCCACCATAGAGAAGTCTAGAAATCTCCTCCAACGCAGTCTCGTTCTCTTCTTGTTGGCTCTTCTCATCACTCACAAGTATGGAAACACAAAAGTCCATGAGATTCATGTACCTAAAAGATCAATGATCGAGCCAAAGAGAGAAAATGTTATTGACAAAATAAAAATAAAAAAGACTCTAGTCTCAATATGAATCCTAACTCAAATGGAAATCGTTTATTCCACAGAAACGGTGCCAAAAAGTTGATAGAGAATATTTCGGTTTAAAAAAACAAAATAATTTATATCTCTAAATCACCCAAGTGCAAGTGCGAACATTGTATTATTTTAGATGTCAATCCTACGAGGAATAAAGATTGCAACACTAGAGATGCAAGATTCAAACTAATTTAGAGCAATAAGTTTTTGGGTTTTTGTTTTGATTAAAATGTAAGAAATGCAAGAAGTAAAATGAAGATAAAACATTGGACCATGAGTTTAACTATCATGAGAATGGATCAACAATCAATCAATGATTCAAGAGATTAAATTTAGGAACCATTCTAGAACATGGTACTCACAAATATGCCTAATCGACTTTCGTGGCACTAATCGCTTTACTAATCACCCAATTGTCATAAACTTTCATCCGCAATCAAATGATCAATGAGCATTAAGAACAAGTACAATTAGTTTACTAAACACCCTAATCATCAACTCCCATGGCTAGAAATGTAAAGCTCATAAAATGTTTGGTTCAAGCATTTCATCAAACACCTTCTAGGTGAGAAATGCTTATGTTCTAGATTTTGAGTGATTAAGTCAAAACTAGCATTAAGATCAACCTAAATTAAGGATCTAATAAAAAACAACCTAAATCATCATCATCTAACCATCAAATCAACCTAATCTAGCATTGCCCATGCTCCAACAAAAGACTAGCTACTAAACATGATGAAAGACAAAGTAAAAGTGCATAAACAGAAAGATAAAGATAGAGATGAAGAATCATTCACTAAAGTGGCATGAAATGGTGAAGATCAATCCAAAATATCAAGAAGAGAGTTTGGATCTAAATCCAACTCTAGAGAAGAAAAACTGAGGTTTAGAAATGTGTAAAAATTATTTAAATACTAAATGGATTTGAACCAGATCAACCCGCGAAAAACCAGGTTTTGACCCGAAAAATCTGGATTGTTCGAAGTTTGCATCTGCCAGCACTTACTCCATGCAGATGCCCGATGCAGTCACAACGGCCAGCAGTTTTTCCATGCAGGTGCCCACTGTATCTTCTGAAAATCTCCACTAAAGTTGCAGTGGCCAGCAGTCGGCTGATGCGCCTGTCCGTTTTTTCAACTTAGTTTCTTCTCTGTTCTCGAGCTCTCAGGCAACTCCAAGCCTCCTCAAACGCATAGCCCTTGATCTCCTTCTTCTCAAATCAATCATTGAAGCTTCCAACTCCAAGAAACCTGACAAAAGGAGCCAAATACAATGCAAATGCATGGAAACAAATTTAAGTTCCTAAAATGCATGATCATGAACATAGAATACCAGAACTAATACAAAAATATCAAAACTAACTAAGAAATAAAAGTAAAGCTAGAGAAAATAACCTTAAAACAATGTAAATCCTATGAATATCAGAAGACGGGGAAGGAGGGCTCACATGGCGAAGACACTCCCCCTTCCTGCTGGACGGTATAAAATATTTCCTACATAAACCACAATTTCAGTTTAGTTTTTCTTTTTAAAAAGAATATTTGCAATTCTAATCTGATTAGGGTTAATTAGGTTATTTTTTCATCAATTAGGTTTTTCTATAAGTACGGTTTTTTTATAACTGAAACAATATCTTATTTTATGTTGACAAGAACCATGCTACACGGCCAAAAGTGCTTAAGAGCAAAAACTTTTTAAAGAGAGTTAGCTCGAGGAAACGGAATGTTCAAAGCTTGGTGTCACCACGTTAGAGAACGGTTTCAAAAAATGCATGGACAGTGGCGGGAGCTGGTTCTTACCAGGGGGAGAAGAATCCTGGAAGTAATGTGGCTGAATGATGCTAGCATTTAGTGGGTTTGGTGTCTCGGGAGATTGGGAGGGGATATGGGTCCTTCTCCCCATCCGATCTTTGAATAATTTCCAGATTTACATAGTTTCAAATTAATAATGTACCAATTGTGGGCCAGTTTGGTTTTAGTATGTCTTTTGATTCATATCTTATTGGTGGTTTTGCTAGCCCTGGGTTTGTAAGCTGTAAAATAAGCGTAATTAAAGTGGTAGTAATAAAAACAATATTGGGTTTGACTTATGTATTGGGTGTTTGGTTATACTCAAAGAGACATTTGGTTTTAACTTACTTATACATTGTATTTATTTTCAACTTTTTACGCGGCGAAGCAAGTGGATTTGGAACATTTTTAAGGAATTAGGTATGGGTTGTTTAGGAGGTTATATGGATCTGTTAGCCTCCCTAACTTTGTTTTACAAGTAAGAAAAAGAGGTTTTTCTGACCAAAGGGGAAGCGTAGACAAACCTCCAAATTCATCTGGTGATATGAAAATATTAAGTTGAAATTGTCAAGGTTTAGGAAATAAAGCAACTATCGGATATCTACGGTATTTGTGGAAGCAACATCGGCCAGATTTCTTATTTTGTCAGAAACAAAACAAGCTTCTTCGTTTTTGCAAAAATTTCAAAGTCACTTTGGTTATGATAAACTTCTCACGATGGACCCGATCGGTTGTAGTAGCGGATTAGCTCTTTTTATAATAACGAATTCTAGGTCTCAATTTTATATGAAAGTAATCGGTTGATTGATATTGAAGCTGTTATTAAAGGGAAAATAATTAATTTAACCTTTGTGTACATAGATCCGGTGTTTAAAAAACGGGATCAAGTGTTGGAACGTTTAACGAGATTCGGCTTAACTCGTAATACTCCTTGGTTTTTGATAAGTGATTTTAATGAACTTACGGGCAATCATGAAAAATGAGGGGGTGCTATACGACATGCGTCATCTTTTAATTCATTCAACTTAATGATTAGAGATTGCGGTTTTCTTCATTTTCCTTTTCTCGGAGATTGTCTATCTTGGCGAGGTTGGAGAGATAAAAAACCAATTAGGTGCCGATTAGATAGGGCTCTTACAAATGAGGAATGGCATGATATGTTCTGTAAATCATTTACACTGTAAATCATTTACAGAATATTTGCCAATGTTAGGCTCAGATCATAAACCTTTAATCGCAACAATAGCGGATAAGCTTCCCCGGAGACAAGGAAATTTTAGGTTTGATAAATGGTGGATTGATAAAAAAAGGATTAATGACGACTATCTCCGAGGGATGGCGGACTAACCACGAAGATTCAAGAGAGAACTTTGTGGATAAAATAATTAATTGTCGAAGAGCAAATTCACATTGGTGGAAATATTTGGTGCCATATGGACGACAAACAATCTCGGATCTAAAAAAGAGCTAGAGGATGCTCAAAGGGATGACTCTAGGTCCCTAGAGGGAATAAAGAATCTAACGATCAAGCTAAAGGAGGCTTACCGGGATGAGGATCTTTATTGGCATCAGAAAAGTCGTAATACTTGGTTAACTGTAGGCGATCATAATTCCAAATTCTTCCATGCCCAAACAAAACAAAGACGGGCACAGAATCAAATTGTTGGATTATAAGACGTGAATGATGTATGGGTTACAAAGAAGGAAAATATTCAAAGAGTAGCGGTTTCTTATTTTGAGAAGTTATTTACAACATCTAGTCCATATGATTTTGCGGAAGCTTTGTAAGGAGTCACTAATTTAATATGAGATCAAGATAATGAACATTGATAGCACCGGCTACTGAAGCTGAAATTAAGGCGGCTTTATTTATGATGCATCCAGAAAAATCTCCAAGGCCGGATGGAATGACAGTCTTATTCTATCAAAAATCCTGGCGTACAAATAAGGAGGACCTCATAATTCTAGCCAACTCGTTCTTACAAGAAGGTTTTTTTGATGGTAGATTAAATATGACGAACATTTGTCTAATTCCCAAAACGGAGCGGCCAACGCGCATAACGGAACTGAGACCCATTAGTCTTTGTAATGTTGGATACAAAATAATTTCTAAGGTTCTGCGTCAAAGACTGAAAAAAGTCCTTCCAAATCTTATTTCTGAGACACGATTGGCCTTTGTAGCGGGCAGACTAATATCAGATAATATTTTTATAGCATAAGAAATATTCCATGCTCTAAGGAAAAACCCGTCTTGTAAAGGAAACTTCATGGCTATCAAAACAGATATGAGTAAAGCCTATGATCGGCTAGAATGGTCTTTTATTGAAAAGTTACTTCGAAATCTCGGGTTTAGCGAAAAATGGACCTCTTTGATGATGTGGTGTATTACAATAGTTCGATATAAGATTCTTATCAATGGTCAGCCCAGGGGTCTCATAGTCCCTGAGAGAGGAATTCGACAAGGGGATCCTTTATCGCCTTATTTATTTATTATATGCACTGAGGTCCTGGTGGCAAATATCAGAAAAGAGGAAGTGGAAAAACAACTCTCCGGAATAAAAGTGGCAAGGGCAAGACCATCAGTTTCGCATCTACTCTTTGCGGATGATAGTTTGTTCTTTTGTAAGGCGTCCAGGGATCAATGTCTTGTTATCTTTGAAATTCTCAAACAGTACGAAGCGGTTTCTAGTCAACAAATAAACTTTCCAAAATCTTTGGTTCAATTTGGTCATAAAGTAGATGACAATAAACGAAATGAACTTATGGGGCTTTTAGGTATTACTAATATTGGTGGTATGGGCGCTTACTTAGGTTTGCCTGAAAGTTTAGGGGGTTCAAAGACGAGAATTTTTGCCTTTGTTAAGGATCGACTACAATCCCGAATAAATGGATGGTCAGCAAAATTTTTATCTAAAGGTGGTAAGGAGGTAATGATTAAATCAGTAGGTACTGCGTTACCAGCATATGTGATGTCATGTTTTAGGCTGCCCAGAACGGTTACGTCAAAACTCACTAGTGCAATATCGAGATTTTGGTGGAGTTCTTCGGGTCAAGACAAAGGAATGCATTGGATGGCATGGGAGAAGCTATGCCAAAGTAAATCCCAAGGCGGAATCAGTTTTTGTAATGTGGATGGTTTCAATACAGCATTACTGGCTAAACAACTATGGAGGCTAATTACGATTCCGGATTCACTATTTGCCAGGGTATTCAAAGGGAGATATTATCGTAAATGTGATCCTATGAACCCGACTAAATCTTATTCGCCTTCTTATGGATGGAGAAGTATCAAATCAGCTCGCCCTCTGGTTCTCAAAAGACTTATTAAAAGAGTCGGGTCCGGCACTTCCATTTCAGTATGGAATGATCCCTGGATTCCAGCTCAACACCCGAGACCGGCATTAAGTAAGGGTCATGTTTTTGACTCGTCTTTAACTGTTAAAAACTTAATTGACCCATATACAAATTCATGGAATATGGATTTGATTAATGACTTCATTGACCCTACGGATGTTGCGGTTATTCAAGCAATGAATGTAGGCTCGGCTTTTAGACATGATGGCCTAGGATGGCATTTCACTAAGACGGGAAATTATTCGGTTAAATCAGGATACCACACATTACAGATAGAGAATCAGATCAACCAATGGGGTGCATGTTCTGGCCCAAATATTAGTCCTTTGTTATCTTTTGCATGGAAACTACAATGTCCCCCAAAGTTGTGTCATTTTATGTGGCAAGTTCTTAATGGTTGTGTTTCGGTGACATCAAATTTGAAGAGGCGCGGCATAAACTGCGATACTCGATGTGCTAGATGTGGCGCAGACGAGGAAACAATAAAACACGTTCTTTTTTAGTGCCCCCCAGAGTTACAATCTTGGGCATTGTCACAAATCCCTTCGGCTCTGGGTAATTTTCCTTCCTCATCGTTGTACGCAAATATAGATTTTCTATTTTGGAGAGTACCCGAAGAGTTCTCCCTTTCTTGGTTTTCGTGGCTAATTTGGTATATTTGGAAGGCTCGCAATGAAAAAGTTTTTAACAATGTGAATAAGGATCCTCGTGAGGTCCTTAAATTAGCAACTGATGAAGTTCAGGCGTGGGCCTTAGCCCAAGAAGAGGTTTCCAGAGAGGTTAATACCCTTGAGGTAACTGGTTCACAAGGTATTAATTCTCTAGGTAATCAATGCTTTATTGACGGTTCGTAGAAAGAAACCGATAACTTCACAGGATTGGGTTGGTTTTGTTTAACAAATAATGCGAGCCACCAATGATGGGCGCTTGTAATCTTCGATGTAGTATATCCCTGTTGCACGCAGGAGTGGAAGCATTAGTATGGGCGATGAGATGTTTGATTGCTGCACAGAAAAATGAGGTCTCTTTTGTTTCGGACTGCTCATAATTAGTGAAGATGGTGTCTTTTCCAATAGAGTGGTCAGCCTTTACAACGTACTTGGAGGAAATTAAGCGTCTTAAATAAAGTTTCTCAGTGTTTTCCATTTCGTTTATTTCTAGACAAGCTAATACTAAGGCGGATAAATTTGCACGCACTGTTCGTGTACAACTGCAATATGTAATGTTTGTTAACAATGTTATTAGGATTGGTTCTTTTGATCCGATTTTTTTAATATAAAGATGTTGAATAAAAAAAAAAAAAAAAAAAAAAAAAAAAAAAGAGGAAAGAAAGAAAGAAAGAAAGAAAGAATGAATATCTTATTTTGTCTCCAGTAATAAAGTCGGTATTTTTTAGTCAGCACACGTAGCCAGTACAATGTAATTGAACCACGTAATGTTGTGTATATTCTTTGTGTTTTTGTTTCTTTTCCTCACATAAAAGTGACAGATGAAGAGTATATTGATTACTAGTTAATTATTAGTTCTATAAGTACCATTTAGAATAAGTATAAAAAAACTCAAAATCATTTTTGTGACTACATGTCAAAGAAATTTTTCATTTTGTCGATGATTGTTGTTTTTTTTTTCTACTTATTATTTTAAAATATAGAAAATACTTGTAATTAATTAAAAGAGCCAAGACATATTTACTTGAATATATTTAATTACTAAAATAACTTCCAACAACAAACAATTACTAAAATAACTAATTACAATAGTTTTGTTATTATTAAAATATTTTTGTAGCTATATTACCATCTCTTACTATATTAGGAATGTTTTTTTACAAATTGCGAATATTTTTGTGTTGATCCTCAATAGTGTTGGAAGTTCGGGTACCCATTTGGGTTTTGGTTTGGTTTTTTCAAGTTATTGGGTTTTCTGGTTTACGTTTCTAAAACCTATTCGAGTATTTTATATTATCGGTTCGAATTCGTTTCAGGTTCAGGTTTTAACAAAATATCCAAAAATCAAAAAATTTTAGACATTTGTATCCGAATCTATCCGAATTATTTAAAAATTTGAATATTTTTACATGAATATACCTAAAATAATTAAAATACCAAAAAATACTCAAAATACTCGAAAATCTGAATATTTAGGGAACTTCGGCTATTATAAGTATAAATATTAATAATATATTATTAATATGTATCTATATTTTGGGTATGTTCGGATATTCGTTCTGGTTCAGGTTCGGATTGGGTTCGAGTTCAGGTTTTCAGATTTTTTAATTTAGAACTCGTTTGGCTATTTTTAAATTTTGGATTCTGCTTCAACTTTGCATCGATTCTTCGGTCTGGATATTATGTCCATGCCTTATCCTCATATAAATTTTTGTTTATTATGGAAAGTATTACTTATTATGAAAAACCAATCAAATATTATATATTTGTCAAAAATTGCACAAATATACGGGTGTAAATCACACTTATTTACTAGTATTTTTATCTATAATACGTAAATATAATAAACCTTAGCTTTATGATAGAGACAAGTGATAAACCTTAGTTAACATTTAACAAATACATGAAATACATTTAGAATAATTGAAAATATATTATTTCTTAATATATTGCCCATTTTAAAATCATACAAAAAAACGATCCAAATCATTCACACAGTATAACCGTACCGACAAAGAGTTCCGTTTTCAACTAAAAAAGCCTTCGAGAAAGGGACAAAGATATGAAGAGACTCAAAGGCTTTGCCAAATCGCTTTCAAATTAGTATTAATTAACGAATTTTCAATCTTCATTCTCAAATATGGCTAAGACTCACCGACACTTAGAAAGAAAAATAACATCTTCCACCGAATGTTCCCAATAGTTTAAATAAACTAGCTGACTATGTGTCATCTATCGAACAAATTCTAATTTGGAAATAAGTTGCAAACAAAATACGTTCATATTCCATCTCAGATTTTGTATTTTGGCAAAAATTTTAGCCAAGTTTCTCTCCTCAAAATCTATGATAATTCTCAAAAATTTAACTGAACATATTTTGACCTTTTCTAGTTACTTACACTCCTTTTTTTTTTGTCTCATAGTCACTTACCAAAGCAAAATATATATATATATATATATATATATATATATAACAAAAGGAAACAAGGATAATGGATGTGGTTACATAAGTTACTAAATAGGTTAGTTGTCGTAAAAAAACAAAAAAAAAATTTAGGTAGGTCATGAGCTACAGCGCGGGCCAATTATTTTTTTATTATAATAAAGTTAAGTTTTAAAAATGTGTTATCGTTGTGTTTATTGAACAGGAATATACATTTAAAAAAGCCGAGAAAGAAAATAAACGTTAATATAAAAGATGTTTATAAAGACATTAAAATTGTTGCAGCTCCTATTTCGTCTTTTTTATAAATAAAAACTATACATTTAAATACGAATAAAACAGAATTAAAAATCAAATCATACATTCGAAAATGTGAAATAAATGAATAGGCACTGGTGTAATCATCCAAAATCAATTCAATTGATTTTCAAGATTTTACAATGGGATGAAAGAAAAGGGAATAGCCAATACTATTTTTTGCTTTGTGTGAATAGTAATGTTTGAGAACTAATAGTCATTGGTATTTATAGGTTTAATGAGTAGGGTTTTTTTTGTCTTCATGTAGGCTTAGAAAAGATTTGAAGAAAACCTAATTTATTTTTGTTTCTTAAGAGAAAATATATTTGATTCCTATAATATATACAGAGTTAATGTATATTGTTAATTTAGGTAATGAGGATGACGGAGACTTAGGAACTAATAATATTTGTAAAATCTTTTACGTGATTAATATCTTTGTTATTATATATTTTTTTATGTAAAGATTTTCTATATATTTAAATTTTTAATTTTGAATTTGCTCTGGATTATAATCATTGTGTTAGATTCATATGTTAATCTGAATTTAATAAAGGGTTATAATTTCTTATTAAAATCTGATTTAATCAACAGCCAAAATTTCATATTTAAATTCGATTTAATCTGTCAGGTTAACTATAAACCCGTGCGTTTATCTGCTTACTCGGTAATTATAATGATGATTGTACCTTTTTAAAAAATCTTTTGGTCATTAGTGCAATGGCGTTATGATGTAATTTTTTTACAGATTCTAAGATTAGTTCTAATTATGTACTTCTCGATTAATAGTGTAGATTTCTTTTCCGACCGTATTTTCTAAATTAAGTTATTCATAAAAATAATTGGTGGTATTCTCAAATATTACAAAAGAACTTTCATGTCCAAAATAACCAACAATTTTGTCGATGATTTTGATTAGAAAAGTACATTAAACTTTCCTATAAAATTTCTGAGAACTGATATGAAGCATTTAAAAAAAGTTGTGGTAATATTAAACACTATTATAAAGAAAACTTTTCATAATTTGATATGGATTTAGTTGCATGTTCTTAGACATAATATTTTCCAAGTCCCTCCCAAACTTTTTAGAAGAATATCCATCCTAAACTTTTTACAATTTTTTAACACGTTTGTGGTTGACTAAAATCAATACAATTGCAAATTAATTGAAAATTTTCAACTAATTTGACATCGTGATAAAAACGTCGTTATAAATCAGTAGCTACCTTTTGGTTACGGAATTTGTGTTTTACCCTAGTAGTAAAATTTGAAGCATACTTTGGGTATCAAATAGCCATGTATTTTTTAGTGATTTATAAAAGTCATGCTATTGTGTAGTAATATATGTATAAACTATTGACGGAAAAATTAAATAAATTTACACCCAAAAAAATTGTTTCGGAAATTATGAAACAAATTTCTCCCAACTTGCAATTTGCAGTAAAATCGTTCAAATGTTGTATGCAATTAAGCCAACACTTAGAAGAATTTTTCTTCCCTACACATAAAACCATTAGTCTAAGCCGATCTACGTACCTTTATGATTTTGTTGAAGATCTCTTATATATATATATATATATATATATATATTGCAAAATTTAGATCTTACGTTTTTGAAGAAACATCCCATGGACAAATAGAGCTTCTCCAATAGATTAATTTAAAATAAAGTAGATTTAAGTTAATCTTGGAGAATATATAATTCTGGAAGGTTTGTCGGTGACATACCCTTACATAAAATTGTTACAAAATACATACCAACCTTTAAAATCAATCAAATTATTAAAGTGATAAAAATACTCTATTGTAAGACTGTCCTTCGAAATAATTTAAAAAAAAAAAGATAAAGCACGAGCTTCTACAATAAATGAAGAACATGGTGAATCTTCTACGAAGGCAACGAACGAGGTTTTGGGTTCCTTTGGATACCAATGCAAAACAAAGTCAATTGGAATTAAAAATACTATTACCTGACAATAACGAGAGATTTACATATTCCCACAGATTTTAAAACTGACAGCTTACACTTCTGACTCCTCGGCTAATACTGTATGAATTATTACATTTGCTACTTGCAAAGGCTTGTTATCTAGTTTATCAACAATCGAATATGTCTCGTAATTACAGAGATTAACGACACCCAAAACATATGAATGCAAAAAAAAAAAAAAAAAAAGGTAATAATGAAAGAAGTATCGTAATCAGACATTTAAAACAATGATTGCTATTAAAAACCACATGTTTCTCCTCTCTTAACTTTACAAGTCCAAATTCTTCTTCTGATTTGAAATTTGACCTAACGTTTTCTCCAACTTGTGACTTGTCCACACTCTCTTTTCTTTTCCTGTTATTTTCTTTAAAGTTCACATGCAGAAAGTTTCAATCGATTTTTTATTTTATATATATATATATATATATATATATATATATATATCTTACGTCTAAAATAAAGAGTTATCTGTATAAATACATATATTTTAGTCTTGCAGTAGAATATTGGGTAAAAGAAAAGGTTAGTTTTGGCTCTAATGTATTCGTAGTAAGTTTAGAAATAAAGCGGAGATGTAAAGATGGATCTTAATTTGTCTTTTTACCTTTAGATTATGATGTTTAACTTATTCGCTTTTTTGTCTATTTCTCGAACGTTCCTTCCATGTTTTATTCCCCAAATATCGAATTTTGTAGTTAGTATATGCTAATTCGAGTCAGCATAGCCTTTGCTGGAAATGAATATTGGTGTATTCAAGCTTTAAACAATGCTTTAGTTTTGCTACAAATATACTCCAAATCACGAATATGTAGTTCTTCTTCAGAAAATATTTCCAAATTACTTGATGTTATTGGTAATTGGTACTAGTAGATAGTGTACTACAATAGAAAACACATAAAAAAATATTTGCATAGATAATTATGCAAGTATATATAATTGCTTCTAATCCATCGATAATTAATGTTACTGCGATAACTAATGGTGATCGGATCAGATCTCTAATTATAAATTTGATTTTATGTAAAATATAAGCAATATTCAGAAAACGCGTAGACTATCAACAAGTCGGCTATTTTACTATTATCTTGTTTTTTTTTTCTGTCCTAAAAAGGTTCCATTTATTTTCTACCTGTAATGTTCTTTAAATGATTTTTGAAACCCCATTTTTACAATATAGAATTAATATAAACATAAAGTGGGAGAAAAAATAAGTCAGCAAATAAAATTAGTCCAAATGTTCACATATATAAATGAAGATGTGGAGGGAGTCACATGGGGCTCTCCTGTCATTTCCTCACACCACAAGACAAACAGAAGTGGCGTTGTCCTCTTGCTTAACCAATGTGTAAAAATTCCTTAATTATTTGACTCCTTTGGTTATATGCTTTGACAACTAAGGTCCATACTTTACTTATATTATCCTGAACACGAAAATGCAAATATTAAAGTATGCACACTTTACTCTTAAGTCATAGCACAGTCACTAATATTTTATTAATAAAAACCAGTTAGGTAGTTTATGTTTTATAATCTCAAATTTTTGTTTTTTACAATTTCTCAATCATTTCGTGTTTAGTCGTTTTGGACACTTTCTTACAAATTTAATATAGCCTTAAGTGAATTGATCAATATTTAACATCATGAAATTTGAGATGAATCATGAATATGCAAGTGTTTACAAATTGTTGATTCAAAAATTTGGAAACTATGATATCTATGAGTTGCTAGTCGCAAATGATTGATTGTGAACAGTTAAATAAACCTACAAATGACGATACCTTAGATAACAAACCAAATCTACAATAACATCTAGTTGTACATTAAAAATACAGCCAATTAATGACATTTGAAATCTCTTACTTGTAGGTCACATTGACCACATTTTAAAAATCAAATGTAATTAAGTTTCTGAATCCTTTATTATTTGGCAATCTTTCATATTTTAGTACATAATCTAGACTACAAATTGTGAATATCTTTGATGTTGCAAGACATGTTTCTTATTTAGTTATGAGGTTAACCTCTAAATTATTATATATACACCAACCTAGGGATGAATAACATTACATTGTATCAGATTACGTCAAACTCTACACAACAAGTTTGTTTTTGATCTCTTGTCTCGTCATGATTAACATCATGAAGTATTTCTTAGTACGTTCATTATCCTTCTATGATCTAACTATGCCAATAGAGTTACTCTCTTAATATCCTAATTGAATCTGGTTTCTTTCGTTACAAACCAACGTGTTCTTTGGAAAAGAAAACCTCAACTTGTTCTTTTTGTAGACTACAATA
This sequence comes from Crucihimalaya himalaica, assembly GCA_004349715.1. NCBI lineage: Eukaryota > Viridiplantae > Streptophyta > Magnoliopsida > Brassicales > Brassicaceae > Crucihimalaya > Crucihimalaya himalaica. Next base: position 221,594 of record SMJT01000156.1, read on the forward strand.
TAAATTCGAATCTTCGTTTGGCCTTGATTTTCGCTTTTCAGAACTGACATGTTTGATTATGAGATTTCATCGCCTTATAAGGAAATTAACTTATCCAAATATTTTATATGCCATCTACGTTTGATTAAAATGCATCACATAAAATAAAAGACACTAAACTAAGTGGTGGTGGTCTAGTGGTTTCCACTTTAGTAGGAGTTGTCATGTTGGTACAAGTCAGCGATCGATTCCCCTCAAGCATGAAATTCATTGAATTAACTTATTTGGTCACTGAAGCATTCACATGGTCTCTCCGAGCCCCAAGATTAGTCAGATCTCATGGCCCGTTAACTCGAGAACTAGTTAGGAAGTAAAAGTCTATACGCCTGGCTCGGAAGTCATGATATACATTGAACCGGATTACTTGGCTTATCAAAAAAAAAAAATGCTAGGCCGCAACTCTAAAGGTGGTTATTTATCTAAACGGAAGTAATTGTTTCACATTCTATAGGTTTTAATTGACGGGAGAAAAGGTTATGGTGATTAAGTGTCGAGCCATGCCGCAGCTCAACTAGATTTTAAAAGATCATGGTGAGATTTGGTCCGTACATTATGGAAAACATTTATGTTTTATAAAAATTCTAACAAAATATTAAAAGTTGTTTTAATTAGTTTCTTAAACAGTTATTGGATCATGTTGTTAAAATGAAACCGATAAATTTTAATACTTTTAAATGAAAGCTTAGTCGATGATTGAAAACAAGTTTTATTTCAATCGATATTCATACATATGAGCAAATTCGAAATTTTATATTTAGAAATATTTGGACACAGTGAATATAACAATGTCAATGTCTTCTTAAGCACCTCTGAATAGTCTGTCTAAAATGAACGTAGTCTAAAGGATGTTTAACTCCTTGTTACCAGAATTATCAATTGGTAATTGTTAGAGACATGTGGAAATTTCGACATTTTCATTTTGTCGGACTAGGTACAACTTATGGCACATATTCCATACTAATAATATGGTCAAATCTCTATTTAGAAGTCTTTTTTTTTCTAGATTTTTCGCCGACCATATATTTCTCCAGTTTCTTTAGAATCTTGTCAAAAGGGAACTTAGTGCATCAATTAATTTCGATCAATACTTGCCATCGAAGTTAGATTGAAGTATGTAATGGCACACATTTTCTCTTATGCAACAAATACATGTACTTTCATTTGAGCTCCAGTAATAGTTTACTCTAGCACTTGAAATTTCCGATGTAATGAATCATAAGGTATGTCAAAAGTGCAAGAGTTACTAATTTTTTAAAAAAATATTATACTTCTTTTTGAAGCAAGTTGACCGACCATAAAAACAAAAATCTTGCTCTTTGATATGTTCGAACTTTCAAGTACTCCCTTGTTAAAAACATTAAAATTGTCTTTTATTAATTTACTAGATTAAATCCCATATATATGCGAAAATATAATTTAATATTTTAAAACTTGTAAAAACAACTAAAATTTTTTTTGAAAAATAAAATATTTTGTTATATACTTAATTACATGATATATCATTGCAATTTTTTTAGGAATCCAAACAAATTCAGTTTTTGTTTTGAAAATTTTTTGTTTTTCCATTTCCCATTTAATAATATTTTAAATTTTTTGGTAAGAATATTATGAGTTAGCAACTTTCAAAACCAAGATTTATATAACAAGATTTTTTTGAATCTACAATTAAAAATATATCGATTTTTTTTATTATTTTATTCTTTTGTTATTTTATCTTATATTTTTTATTATAATAAAAAAAAATTATTATCTAAATCTAATTGGTTGAAGTTGTTTAGACGTGTCAAAATCTTATTGATATACTTGATACTGTGAATTAGCAACTTGAAGATCAAACTTTATATAATAATTTTGTTTTTCATGATTCTACAAATAAAAATAAATAGATTTCTTTTTATTGTTTTGTCTTTTCTTATTTTTCTTATCTTTTTAAATTATTATAAAAATATAATTTATAACCTAAACATAATTGGTTGAAGTTTTTTTTATACGTGTCATTCAAGTTAGCAATTTTGAAGATCAAACTTCATATAATAAGAAAGATACTGTTTGTTAGAATTTAACATCATACTTTAGCATTTATTATGTTTAACATAAATTATTTAGATATCTACTAGTAAATTCTACTATTTTCAATTACTTTTCTTTTTGGTTATTAATAACTATTTATTATGAAAATTATACTTTAACTGTTTATCTTCAAATTTAAAGTCATGAAAAAGAAACAATAACATAATAAATGTTCATTTAATTGGGTACAACTTGTAAACATTTTTAAAAATCATAATAACATATCTGCATAAAGATAAAGAAAACACGACAGATCTTGATATCTAGTAGTAATGAAAAAACTTCATAGTTAATAAACAGATCTTGACCCTATAAAATAAGTAAACAACTCAAAAGACTTTTTTTAAAGATAGCAAAAGTAAACTCTTGTAAGAAGTCTCCAATGGAGAACAATCTAACTCTTCCAATGTGGAATGTGGCATAGGCCTAATTTGGGGATCCTTCTTATATTTCGGGTAAAATCACACACTCTTGTAAAAATACCGACATTTTTTTTTCAACGTAAAAATACCGACATCACCATTACTATTACAAACAGTACCTTTTTCATTATTATACTTTAGAAATCAACTCGTTGATTTATTTATATTATTTTTATATCTTTATTAGGAAATTAAAAAGTGGCTTCCGACCAGCAAATTTCTCTCTTCTTCTTTATAATCATCAGATCGCTTCTTCACTTGGTTTTCAGGGCTCGAAATCTCTCTCAAACCCTCTCAATTCCACACAAAAAAAAAATACTCATTTCTCACATTTAGCATTTTCGAGCCCCTTATAGATCAAGAACAGTGGAGAAGGATCCACACAGATAAAACCAGAGAGTTGTTATTTCAAAAAGACGAAAATGCCCCTGTCGGCGACGGCGGATACAAGCAAGACGGTGAAGCTGGAGAGGTACAATAGCTACCTCCGCAAGATTCACAGCACCAAAGTTCTCAACGCATCTTCAAAGGTTCTTTTCAGAGCAACGCTCCTTGTAGCTCTCGTCCTCGTCCTCCTCTTCGCCATTAACTACCCTCCACTCTCCGACAGCCGCGCCGCCGCAGCACATCACCTCCACCGTCGTAGCTTCTTATCCACCGGACTCTTCTCCTCCTCTTCCTCTTCCTCCTCCTCTCTCGGTGGAGCCGCGTGGGAAAAGCGCGTTAGACAATCCTCAACAGCCAAAAGACCACATGGTCTCTCTGTCCTAGTCACCGGAGCAGCTGGCTTCGTCGGATCCCACTGCTCTCTCTTTTTACGTAAACGTGGAGATGGAGTCTTAGGATTCGACAATTTCAACGATTACTACGACCCATCACTCAAAAGAGCAAGACAAGAGCTCTTGGAGAAACAACAAGTGTTCATAGTCGAAGGTGATCTCAACGATGGACCACTCTTACGTAAACTCTTCGATGTCGTCCCATTCACTCACGTCCTTCACTTAGCCGCTCAAGCCGGCGTACGCTACGCCATGAAGAACCCTCAATCCTACATCGCCTCTAACATAGCTGGATTCGTTAACCTCCTCGAAGTGGCCAAAGCAGCTAATCCTCAGCCTGCGATAGTTTGGGCTTCGTCTAGCTCTGTTTACGGTCTAAACACTGAGAACCCATTCTCCGAAGAACACAGAACAGACCAACCAGCGAGTCTTTACGCTGCAACCAAGAAAGCTGGTGAAGAGATCGCACATACTTACAACCACATCTATGGTCTCTCCTTAACCGGACTCCGGTTCTTTACGGTATACGGTCCTTGGGGAAGACCAGACATGGCTTACTTCTTCTTCACTAAAGACATCCTCCACGGTAAATCAATCGACATTTACAGAACACAAGACAATCAAGAAGTGGCGCGTGACTTCACCTACATCGACGACATCGTTAAAGGATGTGTCGGTGCGTTAGACACGGCGGAGAAAAGCACAGGTAGCGGCGGTAAGAAGCGAGGACAGGCTCAGTTACGTGTATACAATCTTGGAAACACGTCTCCAGTTCCGGTTGGGAGATTGGTTTCGATCTTGGAAGGATTGTTAGGTACAAAAGCCAAGAAACATCTCATCAAAATGCCAAGAAACGGTGACGTGCCTTACACGCATGCTAATGTGAGTTTAGCGTATAAAGATTTCGGATACAAACCCACGACGGATCTCGCGGCGGGGCTTAGGAAGTTCGTCAAGTGGTACGTTAGTTATTATGGGATACAGCCGAGGGTAAAAAAGGAAAACTCTCACGCCGAAGATTCCGCTTAATAATTTCTTCTACCAATCTCTCTCATCATCACATGCTTGTTTTTATTTTATTTTTTCTTTCAAAAAAAACTTTAAAATCATTTACAGGGACAGATTTCTGTATTTTTCCGTATTTAAAAATTGACCCCCCAAAAAAAAAAATCATAAATGTTTTTTTTGTGGTGGTCCTTTTTTAAGGGGGATAAAAAGTGTGGGAATTAAATTGTTACAGCTGTATCTTATAATAGAAAGATATATAGAAATGGGAAGAGAAAAAAAAAATGGGGTAGAATTGAAAATATATATATTTTGGGTTTGTTATGTAATAAATGAAATTGGGTAATGATCGATCTTGCTGGAAAGTGTTTAGAGCAGATCTTAGCCGTTGGAGTTTTTATAATCAAGGAATGAAACCTGTGATGTTTATCCATTATTACCAATTGTAACATAAATTTTATTCTCCTTTTTTTATTTTTGCCTTTTTCTCTCCTTTAACTTTTAATGTTTTTTTGTACATTTGCTATTTCATGCCATGACCGAACTGAGTTAAATTGAAAGTAATGTTTTAAACTGGACTATATTTTGATGAAATGACTCATAAAATGTACCAATCCGAATCGAAATACACCAAAAAGAGAAAGGAAGTGGACCATTGGCATTGGACCGCTTTTTTTTTTTTTTTTTTTTTTGTCATCCTATCTTAAAGTTTATTATCTTTATTCTCTTTCTTTTATGTTTTTATTATGTCTACGAATTTTAGCTTTTTTATTTTCTGAATGATAAATTGATAATATAAGCTTTGGGAGTAATTTAGATATTCGCTTTTGAAGATGCTCGATGCCTTGGCAATAGCATTTAATTGTCAAAAGGAGTTTGTTTCTATCGGTACATCTTTTTATCTTTTACTATATTTGTGCAATCAATTTAAAATGCTATAGAGACCTTTTAGAACTCGCAAGAAATATATATGTTCTTCCACAACTATAGAGATCTGTACATTTATAATTTTATATGTTTTCTCATGCATGTAATATTCAAGAATTTGATGCATTTGGTAGAAACTTCATTAATCATTATAGTGTGGATTAGTGGATACAATCCATTCATGACCTTCAAAAGCCTCTCAACACTTTTTTTTTTTTTTTAAATCACAAACCACAGATGAAAAATCTATAACTAATCAGATGAAAAACCCCAAATGCAATTGTTTATTTTGCATCTTCATAATACGATTTAATGCACGTGATTTTTTTTGTTGGATTTTTTATAGGTAAGATATGGAAATATGATGAGTTTTTTTTTCACAATATTGCCACATCTCCTTTTTATGCAATTAATTTCTACTTTACAATTATACGCTAAAATTGTTAGAACTCACAATTGTAAAATTCTTCCACAACTAGAGAAAACATATATAAATCTATGTCATCGACTCATGTAATACACAAGATCTTGATATTACAATCAAAGCTGGGAGTACGCATAACAATTTGTATATGGGGACAATGGAAAACCAAAAAAAAAAAAGCAATAAATTAGGCTTAACGCGTCGATTATTGTATAATGGGCCGTCACTACAATGAGATCAAATTAATTTTTGGGTTCCAGTTTCACCCACTATTCTACGCTTGGTGACTAACTGACATTACATTTTAAAAACAAAATTACGATCGAATCCAAATTACTAAACCAAAGAAGACCAAAAATGGTGTAGTAGATAAAGGAAAAGTGTAAACATGGAATCAACTCGATGCAAAATAGATTGCTGAAGATGGAGCAGCAATAACGGTATTCATTGAAAGACGCAACCAAAGTAAGTTTTAACAAAACCAGTTAAGGTTGTTTGCAGTTAACAAAGAGGAAACAAACAAACTAACTAACTACTGAAAGTTCAGAGGCTCCTCTCTCTCTCTCTCAAATCCTCTGGCTTGTTTTTAGTAGCCACCGCTACCTCCACCACCATAACCACCACCAAATGATGATCTCGGGGCACTCGGTCTTTCATTTGCAAGGTTCACACGGATGTTCCGACCATTCAACTCCTGATCATACCCAAACCCCAAAACAAAAACTAGTAAGAGACAGATTTTTACACAGAACAGTCAACACTATGGATTCAGCTCGTGATCATACCCTCAACCAAAAAACTAATAACAACAGACAGACTTTCTAGACAAAACAATCAACACTTTTTGATCATACCCAAATATAAATAAAAGACAAGACTTCTTAGATAGAACAATCAACACTATGTATTCAGTAACCGATCATACCAAAATCCACATAAGAGACAAGACTTTTTAGACAGAACAATCAACATTATGCATTAGCAGTTCTCTCTAACCTTTCCATCCATTTCTGTGATGGCAGTGTTTGCAGAATCTTCACTGCTGAAGCTGACAAATCCAAAACCCCTCGACCTCCCAGTCTCTCTGTCTGCAATCACCGTAGCTGCACAACCAATGACACAACATTAAACACTACAATAAACAAGACAAATAGGTCCCTAAACACAACCAAAGCCAAACAACACAAACGTTCATCAACTAACATAGCCATTTTAAAAGCATTCCAAATGAGAACACATTCTATTTGGGGACAGAACATATGGCTTACCTTCTGTGACTTCACCAAAGTTAGAGAAAGCGTCTTTTAAGGAGCTGTCGTCAGTTCCCCACGAGAGACCTGAAAGCAAACAAAACATTCAAATTTAGTGGAAGACAAATTAAATTAAAGCAGAGATACATACAAGCTACAAAAATCAGTAGCAGCAAGGGAAGATATATAAAAATACTTACCACCAACAAAAAGCTTAGTGGACATGTATCGAAGAGAACCAAGCATAGATGTCACTGGAACATTTGAGCTATGAGAAACACCTTGTCTCAAAATACCACTAAGTTTGTTGCAAAAAGCCATTTCTAGATATCTGCACACAAAACATACAAAACCCAGAAAACTAAATCAAGAAAAACCATAACTAATCAATTCCACTTCAATTAGACCACAAAGAATCCAAAAATCATCAAAATCAAAGCCATTTCTAAAGCTATGACAGACATTAAAGAGATGAAGCCAACCTCAGCGAAGGGAATGGAAAATTAGGGTTTTTGCGAAGTAACAGTGAGTAGTGAGAAAAGAGGCAGAGTGAGAGGATGAAGACAAAGAGTAGGGTTTAAGGGATTTATATACAGAGCTCAGAAACTCTCATTTTTTCTTAAAAATATCTTTTTGCTTTACTTAAATTAATCACCTGTGGTTAGGTGTACTGTATTAGTATGTACCATAGTAATTGTCCAATAGAAGAAGAGAGATGAGCGGGTCAAATCAGTGAAAAGGCGGTAATGTATTGAAAGTAGAATGTAGCTGATGTAGAGAATAAGTCTCCGGGCTTCTCTCTAACTTGTTCGACCTTTGTTGCCACGTCGACATGTTTATGTATGTATACCTTTAGTGACCTTTAGTTACATCAGGCATCAGCTGCTTTATATAAATGGACTAAAGGTCCATTATAAGGTCCAAAAAGCCCATTACATGGTTGGATACAACAAGATGTCACGAACAGAGAGATATGTTAACTTTTTTAGGGTCTAAATTGAAAAAGTGTGTTGATTTCTATAAAATCCACAAATGTTTATATAGTTACTTTAATTATGTGCTTTCAACGAGTTCTACATTTTGTGTTAGGAAAGGCCAATATGATCCTACTAACAAGTAGATTAGGGTAAGTAAACTACTAAACTAGTAGATAGTGAGAGAGTGGAGTGACAAAATAAAGGGTATACTTGAGATCAACTTCTTCCTATTTATAAGCTTCTTTATTAATTTTAGGCAATTAGGCATAAATTCAGCCATTTACATTAATTAAATAAAGGTATATCCCAACATATAAACCTATTGTACGTGAAAAGTGGCTGAATTTTATAAAGGTGTATCCCCATAATATTATCTTATTATATAAAAGAAGGTTTTCAAAAGTTAGTAACTCATAGGATGGTGACACGTGTCATTTCATTCGATTCAAGATCTCGACACGTGGCAAACTTGAAAAAAATGTCAAAAATTATTATAAGGAAACAGTACAAAAATATAATTAAATACTATTATACGGTAAATTAAAATTTTATAAAGAAAATATACAAATTGTTATTTCTTAAAAAAAGTAAACTTTCATAATTAAGAAAAATTAATTTTAAAGGAAAAAATGTAAATATTGAATTCTATAAAAAATATACAAATTATAATTTCTTAAAAAAAGTAAACTTCCATAAGTAAGAAAAACTCTAATTTTAAAAGAAGAAAAAATTGTAAATATTGAACTCTATAGAAACAAAAAGAAAATTTCTAATTCTAAAGAAAAAAGAATTGTAAATATTGAACTCTATATAAACAAATAAGTAGTCTCATATTTTATTCCTTTTATTGGTAAAACTTTTATTCCATTTATTTTATTTTTAAAATTTATGTTAATTTAATATTATGAGATTGTTGTAAAATTGTTGTACTTATATATTTTTATGATTATTAAATTTTTCTCTAATTTTTGTTTTATTTTTTTCTACTTTTCAAAAAATTTAATTAATTTATTATTATGAGGTTGTCGTAAAAAAAATTATTTCTATTTTTATGATTATTAAAAAAAATTCTAATTTTAATTATTTTTTCTTATTCTTTTCAGAAAATGTCTATCATCCAAAAGACAATGAGCAAATAAATTCAAAATAACAACAGTAATTTATTTTTAGGTCGGTTTGAAAACAAAAATCAAATATGATTAAAAATAAATAAATCTTATTCAAATAAATATAAAACAAACTATATATAATCTAAATAAATAAATAATTATAACTTTGTTAGGATTTCATATGGGTTAATGATTTTGGATAGGCGTTCTCAATATTTTATTATATATGTATATTTACGGGTAATTTAATCATATTGTTCAAATTTTTTTATAATTTTATTCTTATAAATTTTAAAATAGTATATTATAATCCCGCGTATATGCGGGACCTAATCTAGTTGATATATAAGCCAATGTTTTCAGTTTAATAGTTTTCAGTTTTTCACTACTGTTTTACTTGACCTTATTATTATTATTATTTTAACACAAAGCGGTACAAGATTTTAAGCAGAAAAAGAGATCAGTAGATATCAGAATAGTTAGAAACGGTACAAAAACAGTATAAAATTTAACAATACGAAAAAGATGATAATACAACTTTAGTATCGTTTTTTATATATTTTTTTTTGTGATTAATAATTATTAAAACAGTAAACCCGTACTATAAGGTTGTCAATCAAAACTTCTTTGTTTTCTTAAATAGAACATGTTTTATTGTATATTAGTAAACCATTTGGGACCATCCATAGAACATTTTTTGAGGAAATTTTTACTTAGATGTACTATCCTATATTTACTTTGTCAACCATAATATCTCTTGTCTGTAAGACCGGAACCTATGTCTTGGTTATGTCCCTTCTCAAGAGCTCCTCAAATTATCTCGTAAATGTGGCTTTGGATACAAACGAACAACTTGGGCCTTTTGATGTAGTTAATTTTGGGAGCCAAATTTAAGAAGAAAAACAAATATTTCTGCTTGTAATAACAGTTGAAGCTGTTTTGGATATCAGGTTTTGATCCTCATTGATTTGGAAAATGTAAATTTTATTTTGTTAACCTCGAAGTTGGCCTAAACCCTAATTTATGTGGGTCAGGAGGCCGTCTTTGATTATTCTCTTTGGGAATAATCTTCTTCCAAGGGGAATTGAACCTAGAGCACAATAGAACCAATTCCTTAAGCTAATCACTAGGCCACCACATTCTTGATAATGTAGTATTTAGTGCGTCAGTTTTGTTTCTTTGCTTGAAGCCACCAAATTCTCAGGCCAGCTCTGCTACCGACAGGGGATCAAAATAAAACTTACATTACCAAACATTTTATTATTTTATAGATGTTCCAATATAAGTTCAAGTGAATTCCCAACATATAAACCTATTGTACGTGAAAAGTGGTTGCGACATTCATTGCAGTTGATTTGTCAAAAGATATTGGACCAAATTAATGTTAAGAGGTGCATAAATCACACAACTCACAACCTTATATTATACTAATATTTCCTGACAATTAATATTCACATCAATCTATACATACATATCAACTTTATACTGGAACGAATTTAGGTGTACAGAACTAACTCTCAACTTTATGATTCTTGTTATTGACAGTTTTAAACTCATATGAAAACCCCACAACGTTAAAGCATTACAAATGGTGAGTGGTGACCTCTTGATAGATGAACTATAAGTCACGGGACCATCTAACATATTTGGTATATGTAAACATACCATTAAATTACATTTACTTTTCCAGTTTGGTGACTTACAAAAGTAAGCCATATGGATCTTAACTAGGTGGATTTGTAGTAAATGTTGAAGTCATAATAAAGTTACTATTTTAATTATTTAGTTGTTTGTACACTTGTCTGGCTTGCGGTTGCTTTATTTATTTGCTTTCAGAATAAGACCAATGGTGGTATTTGACACTGAACAACTCTAGTATCTGATCCGGGATCTGGAATTCGGATGGTTCAAAGTATCAAGTATGTGATATTTTTCTTTTGAAATAGTCTCAAATGTAGTATGATTTTGTGATTTAAACATGTTTTCAACTTTTTTTAAAGAAACTTTTTTTTTGTTGAATAAAAAACGAGAATATACTCTCACCATCATGCCATATACATTAACATCTTTTTAGAACGTATTTATTTAGAGCAAAAGTATTAATCAAATCAAAATAAATATACGTAGGCCTAGACGACCCACAATACAAATGTACAAATTTCAATAGCAGCAACCAAAAGTTCTAGACAATTATAATGACAAATAAAGAGACATATATATAACGTATACAATTAGAGCTGAGATCAAACCTTAAATCTATGATAAATGATTTGTAGTTGATTTTCTACAGATCGACTGGTCGTTAAATCTAATCGAAATAAAACCATAATGGGTGATGCGAGGCTATTGACTGGGGTTAAGCAAAAGCTGTCGAAGACTCAGAAGTGTAACCCATCAGAAATTATAATTTCCTTGTTTAACACCACTTTCTTTTTCATGATTCATTTCAATGTGAATTTATGTCGTTTGGTGTGACGTTGGAAAGAGCCTACTTGCTAATGTTCTGCATTTGAGAAGTCACTCAACGAAAGATATGGGTGTCTCCAGAACTTATCAGATAAGAAGTGAACCTCTCATCTACCTAATCTATCTAATTTCTGCAACCAAAACAATGAACATACATACCACTTATACAGATTAGACCAAAAGATCAAATCACAAATAATATATGTAATGGAACGGATAGCAGGATGTGTATCAGGCCCCATGTATCCAACTTTTTGTTTCCGACGTGCATATCTAAAACTATCGGTACTATCAATCATTGGTTAACTATTAAGTACAATAATATATTATAAGAAAACTCAGTTGATTACCAAAAATAGGTGCTCACATTAAGCTTTTGGTTCAACCTATATTTTATAATCCTTCCTCTGTTTTGAATTATATGTTGTTTTAAGTATTTTAATACAAATTAAAAAAACAATTAAATTTTCTAATTTAACTCTTATTAATAATATAATATGTTTAATAATTTTTTCATTGGTAAAAAAAAACATTTAAACAACAGAAAATACCAAAATATACTGAAATTTTTACCAAACATAAGCTAATTTAAAACGAAAATTAAATTGAAATAATTTTTGAAATCTAAAATGACTCTTAAAAGGGAATATATAATATTTCATATATAATCTCTGTCCTAATACAATTCGTATACATAGTTGCAGGTCTGAGTATATGTATTATATATAGGAAAAAAACCCTAAAAATACACCAACTTTAATTTCTATAGACAAAAAATACATGAACTTTTAGCGTTACCCAAATAATACATAAATTGTTTTAAATTGGGAATTTAATACACGAAGTTTTAAAATTTTAACTTTTTCCAAACAACGCTAACAGACTTGCTGACGGACGTTAAGAGCAATTAGCACGTGGTTAAAAAAGACTATTTTGCCCTCTTGGAAAAAAAACCAAAAAATACACCAACTTTAGTTTCTTTAGACAAAAAATACATGAACTTTTAGCTTACCCAAATAATACATGAATTGTTCTAAATTGACAATTTTATACACAGTTTCAAAATTTTAATTTTTTACAAACGACGCTAACGGACCTGCTTACGAACGTTAAGTGCAATTATCACGTTGTTAAAAGACTCTTTTTTACAAACGAAGCTAACGGACCTGCTTACGAACGTTAAGTGCAATTAGACTTTTGATCATAGACATCGACCTTCTCTTCGTTCTCGAGTTTCCTCGCAACTCCAAGTCTTCTCAAGTGCATAGTTCTTGCTCTCCTTCCTTTCAAATCCATCATCGAAGTCGATCTCCAAACTCCAAAACACCTAATAAGAAGCACAAAAACATATGCAAACGTAGACAAACCTAAACTTCTAATAGGCATGACCAAGACAAAATGAGAATTAAACTAATGCAAATGTGGTAAAACTAGCTAAGAAATGGAATTAAACCTAAGGAATATGACATAGAAACTATGCAAATCTTACTAATATCAGAGGGCAAAAAAGTATTTTGTAACCACGTGCTAATTGCACTTAACATTCGTAAACAGGTCCGTTAGCGTCGTTTGTAAAAAGTTAAAATTTTGAAATATCGTATATTAAATTCTCAATTTAAAACAATTCATGTATTATTTGGCTAAGCGAAAAGTTCATGTATTTTTTGTCTATAGAAATTAAAGTTGGTGTTTTTTTCGGATTTTATTCCAAGAGGGCAAAAAAGTCTTTTTTTAACCACGTGATGATTGCATTTAACGTCCGTAAGTATGTTTGTTAGCATCGTTTGGAAAAAATTAAAGTTTTGAAACTTTGTGTATTAAATTTCAAATTTAAAACAATTCATGTATTATTTGGGTAACGCTAAAAGTTCATGTATTTTTTATCTATAGAAATTAAAATTGGTCTATTTTTAGGGTTTTTTCCCATTATATATATATATATATATATATATAGATTAATAAATATATACAACAACTGTTTACCAACAATTAAATATTTATACAACAATGCCGTATTGGTTATGTAGCCTTCTCTAAGATAAAACACTTAAGATAATAGGGTCACGTTCACCAACTCGTGATGCAAACACCTATTGTCTCTGTTGTAACACTATATGCATTACAGCGTGAGTAGATTATAGTCACAATCTATATAAATGAGAGAGAGAGAGAGAGAGAGAGAGAGAGAGAGACGCGTAGCAGAACATTAACAAATTTGGAAAAAATATTAAAGTATTTCTATATATTTACCTATATATATAGACTAGACCGAAAGATCACTCAGAATCATTTGTTGCCAATATTTGTTTTGTCTCGTACACATGGATCGAGTTCAAGAAGAGGGAAAAGGTCCTGTTCATGGCTTCCGGTTCTCGACCGTGAGTTCGTCCTGGCCAACAGAGAGCGGTACGACCCATGAGCCCACCGGTTTAGACCTTGCCATGAAGCTCCACTACCTAAAGGTTGTTTACATTTACTCTGCCGAGACAGCACGTGACTTGACCGTGATGAACGTGAAAGTCCCCTTGTTCCCAGTGTTCGACCAGATCCCATGGATCACTGGCAGGTTCAGGCGACACGACTCGGGACGTCCGTACATAAAGTGCAACGACTGTGGGACACGTTTCGTGGAAAGTCATTGCGATCTCACGGTGGAGGAGTGGCTCCGTATACCGGACCGGTCCGTGGATGAGTCTTTGGTTTACCATCAACCAGTTGGACCAGAACTGGCATTCTCTCCTTTGATCTATATTCAGGTACCTACATATATATATATATATATATTTATATATCTCCAAGAATTTACGTAAAGTACATAGAAAGAGAATAATATGTAATCTAAAGGTTACCGAAAACTTAAAGGATCCTCATCGCTCAGAACTTCTCAGTCTCTGCAATCAAAATCACAATCAAAATCATCTGTAACGTAGGGTTTTTGCAATAATATTTCACTCATAAAAGGAATAATAAAATAATATATACTAATATTTTACTAAAAGATTCTTTTGAAAAATAGGAGACTGAAAGTTCTTTCATTTGAGAGACGTTTTTTAGAGACTCTGTAAATATTTTATTAATATTTATTATTTTATTAATATTTATTATTTTATTATACTTTTAAATAACTAATTAAGACTCTTGTAAAAACTTACATTTCGTATACTAAGATATATTATTTTTAATAATTTTAATATAATTAATTTATTTGTTTAGATTTTTAATTGTAAATCAACGATTTGTCTAATCAGATTTTGCCACATGTCAAATCGATTTCTTAGTGAGATCTCCGATGTTCTTATTTTGAGAACTGTATTGGACTTCGTTTTGGGTATGTATGAGATTAGGTTTGGAAATTTAAAAACAAAAATTATTTTGACAGAAAGACAAAAGAATATAAAGAAAAAGAAGATAGAAACGCCAAACGGATAAGGCCGGTGCGACCATATTTGCATGAATAATCGACGCTCATTTCATTTAATAAAAGAGATATATTTACTAGCCAAATGAAAATTTAACATCGGTTTAATTCCGTAGATGACCCGGTTTGGGTGCGGTGGATTAGCTTTGGGCATGAGCTGGGCTCATATAATGGGAGATCCATTATCTCTTTCTCACTTTTTCAACTTATGGGCTCGGGCCTCTGCTGGTGAGAAGATCTACTGCCCCAAAACCTCTGATTTAGAGAGAGTGTTCCCAAACCCAAACTCCAAGAGCAAAAAACCCGAATCCATCAAACGGGTTGATCCGGTTGGAGACCTCTGGGTCGTTCCAAGTAAAAGCAAAATGACAACATTCTCCTTCAATTTAACGGTTAACGACATTAAATCACATTTCCCGGCGAACGGAGACGAGTTCGAGATTCTCACCGGCGTCATATGGAAATGTATAGCAAAAGTGAGAAGAGGAGAATCAGATCCGGTTACGATTACGGTCATCAGATTGGATCCGGACGGGTTAAAACCCAGAGCAGTGAGAAATAGTCAGATGATAAGCGCCGTACATGTCGATTTCACGGTGGCGGAGGCGAATTTGGAGGAGATTGTGAAATCGATCGGTGAAGCGATCGATGAGAGGTTTGGGATCGATGAGATTGTTGATGATGTTTCGGATTTTATTGTTTATGGAGCGAATTTGACGTTTGTTGATCTGAGTGAAGTTGATTTTTACGAGGCGAAAGTTATGGGGAAGTCGCCGGAATCGGTTTATTGTAATGTTCAGGGGATTGGTGACGGCGGAGCAGTGGTGGTTTTGCCGGGGAGTGTGGAGGAGGAGAGGGTTGTGACGGTGACGTTACCGGAGGATGAGATTGGGAAGGTGAAATGTGAAATGAACAAGTGTGGCTTGATCACGGTGTTAATTAAGCATGAATGAAAGAATGGTTATTGTTTGTTTGAATCGTTATTATATTTTGTGGTGTTTTTGTATCATTTGTTATTGATTCCAGTCGTGTATTGTTTTAAATGATATTATTCGAATCTAAAACTGTTTACTTTACCCGAGTCTCTATATGATTGAAAATTTTATTCGTAGTACATTTTTCTTTTTTGAAAAAAAAAGTATACTATTTTTTAAAAGCTACAATCTTATGATTATTGATTATTAAAAAATAATTAAAAAGTATATGCATTTAGGAGCTTTTAGCTATCTTTATAGAATAAGAAAAAAAAAGTGACTAAACCAAGTATTCTAAAAAATATATAGAAAAATGTCACTGATCAAATATATTGTCTTGGCTATACACTTATAACAATTACCTTCTATTAACTAACACAAGAACACATACCTCTTTGGATGATACTGAGCAAGAGCACACTTTTAAAAACAATGCAATATTTTAGTTCCGCATTAAAAAGATACTTGACAGATATTACTATTTTAACACTTATGCTTGGCAGATATTAGAAAGGATTATATTTAGTTTTTTTATTCTAAATAAATTAAAGTAAAAATTGTTATGTATTTAATTATAATAGGAATTAATTATAAATAAGTAACTATTGATAAATAAATGGTGAGTAATAGTAATAGCGTTTTTTTTATATCTTTTATCTCATATTTTTATTGAAGAAGCAGTGTAGGAAAACAAATACATATATGTTGTTCTGATAAATTATGAGTACATTCCACCATGAAAAGATGCTAACAATGCCATTCATGTCAATATCGACCCTAACATTGTCAACGATGTATTTGGAGTGGAACAAGCTATGATTATGGTTCTTATTCTGCCTTAAGTCCTCTTTCTGGCTCCAATTATTCCACAATCATAACTAAATATTAATTTTAGAGTCATCATAATTATATGCGAGTATGTCACTCACTAGCTATAATTAATTTGGAAATATAAGTAAAACAACAATTACAACAATTATGTATATGTCTTCATTGTGTACATGATAGCGCATCTACTTATTGTGCACACATTTTTCATAATTTTAGAATATTAACCACATAGTAAACACATCATAATTAAATGATATGCACTATGGAGAGACTGACCATGAACTACCAACCCATCTATTTTATTGCTGCTCATCTCATTCTAGTTCATAACCATTTTTTTATTTTTTCCCTATCAAATAAATAATGTTTATGATAAGAAAAAACATGATTTATGATTAGCTTTTTTTTTTCTTTCACTTACTTGTACCAAATCTTTTTCTTTGTATGCGATCATGATAACAATTTCTTATAAATTTCTCAACCTCAAAAATATTCTATAATGAATGGCATGAAACTTCCTCCATGCGTCAAGTTGTACAACTATCACAATCCCTATTTCCATATTTTCAGTAAATTTGTTATTTAATTATAAAAAATTGAAACTCTTTCTTTCTCTCTTTCATGCTTTTAAGAGAGAAATTAACAAGAAAAAAAAATGATGCCTAGAGCTCTCCTAGCGTAGCTTGTATAAATTTAAGAATATTATATTTCATGAAAAGATAATTTTGTTGTTAATTTACGAAAGTTTTTGTGTGTTTTTAATCTTATATTTTCGTACCAAATCCTGTAGCACCACATTCGAACTAAAGATCCAATAGAATATGATATTGAAGGAATTTTCATATATTACCAAAATAAACCCTTATAAACCTAATTCATGACTTCATTCATGTTTTATATGGAATTTATAAAGGAATTCATGTCATGTATTAGATGTTTTCTCGAGCTAATCTAACCAGATTTCTATTAGTTTGTGTTTGTTGTTTTCTTATAATTTACAAGAAAACAAAATGTTTGAAACAATCATATATACGTCTCTATAGTTGCTTGTCCTAAAATGTACCTATAATTTCAGTCACGGTGCATGGCCACTTACACTTCATGCTTTTTATTCTCAAGAAATTTACAAATTAAGACCGGTAATAAGACCTTTCGGATGGGTTTGGGTGCGACACACAATTTTTTAGTACTTTCCAATCCAAATGTATCATCAAAAATGAACTTTTGAGAGATTCTGCAACACATGTTAACACGGACGGAGCAAGCTCTGATCTACCGGAAGCTGAATTGACCATATTACCCTTCGCTCTGTTTTACCCCCTTAGATAAATCATATGGGCTTTTTAATGAGGCCTAATAACTATGGGCCTAATTATTTACTTTTGCTATTACAATCAACATGTAACATCAATAATTGAAATGATGAGCGATTACTATTTACGTCTAACATTGTTTCCCTTCTGAAAACCTGAAACGTGAAGTAACAGAAACTCTGTTTCTTTCCATTTTCATAAGCTTGTGTATGTGTGTAGGTTTAATTATTGTTTCTATCTCTCTCTCTCTCTCTCTCTCTTATATTGAATCTTTATCTTATTATTGTAAGTTTTATCTACATGAATCCCAAGATCTTTATACATCTAGATAATCACATAATAGAAACATAAAGAGTTTATTAGGAGTACCTCCATTCATTGTGACAGAGAGATGTTCTTGAACGGCTCTTGAATCGAAGACGGAATGATGGATTCTTTAGTTAGGAGTTTGGATTTCTTTCTCCTTTCTATAAGCCTTTCTCTTAGTGTTGTTTTTCTTGATATGTCATTGTGATGGGGCAAAGACATGTATTTATAGGAGAAGAAAGGACCAACTTCCTCATTAAGTAGCTTCATGATCAAGTTTTGATCTCAACCTTCCATCAAGGTAATGATGAAACTTGATTGTCAAGTTTTAATCTCAACCACTTATCACTTACTTTGTCCCCAAGTTTTAATCTCATTCATCTATCTTTATTTCATGGCCAAGTTTTGATCTTAACCTTTTATCAAGATAGAGATCAAATTAGAACAAAGTAATTGGTTATTAAATATAAACTAAAGAATACCAATTTCAATAAAACCATTGACTATAAGGCCACATAAGGTGTAAGAATTAATTTCTTACATTCTCTCACTTGGCCGTTAGTACAATGTATTAATGTTTTAACTCATAAGGCCGGCATGATATGTTATATCTTTAATTTTTATTTGGTCATCATTAGTGTCTTGGTTAATCTAGTAATCAATGGGAGTCATGGCGGTCACAAATCATTTTGCAATATGATCCCTTCAATGTACTATTGCATTGATTACCTTCATAACTAGACCGTAAACATAAGTATGAGTTATCTTAATGGTAATTCTGATATTATAATTCTAACAAAATAATGTGTACACATTGGAAACAGAATATAAAAATGATGTAAAAGTCATAACAGAGCTCAAAAAAATTGTCAAAATATATGTTAAACATAAACAGACAACATAATTAAGAGATATCCTCAAGACCCATACTTTCAGCATGCTTCATAAAAGTGTTTGGAGGTAATGCTTTCGTAAATATGTCTGCAACCATAAGATCAGTGCCTATGTATTCAATGAAAAACTTTTATCTTTTGACATCTTGCTTTAGTGATAGATATTTAATCTCCATATGCTTGGCTCCTTTAGATATCCTATCATGCTTAGAAAAGAAGATTGCAGCTTGATTGTCACAATAAAGTGTTAAAGGCTTGTCAACAAAACTTGAGGCCCCAAACTCAGAGACGAAATTACGCAACCATGATCCTTGAATAGAAGCTTCAAAACATGCAACATACTCAACCTCCATAGTGGATGTTTAAATCAATTGCGACTTCAGGCTTTTCCATGAAATAGCACCTCCACCAAGGAGATACACATAGCCGAGAGTGCAGTGCCTAGAATCATGGCATCCACTAAAATCTGAATCTGAAAACCCAACCATTTGTGGATGTGTTGATTTTTGATATGTCAGTATGTAGTTTCTTGTTCCCTTCAGGTATCTCAAAACTTTCTTTGCAGTTTTCCATTGAGCGAGTCCTGGGTTACTCTGAAATCTCCCTAGCATGCCGACTGCATGGCTAATATCAGGTCTAGTGCAAACTTGTGCATACATCAAACTTCCCACAAGAGATGCATAAGGGTACTTTTGCATTTCATTACGTTCCATCTCATTCTGCGGACTTTGCTTAAGGTCAAGCTTGTCACCTTTTTGCATAAGAACATTGTTAGAAGAACACATCATCATGCCAAATCTCTCAAGAATTTTATCAATGTATGCTTTCTGAGACAGCCCTAAAATTCTCAGTGACCTATTACGAAATATTTCAATTCCTATCACATAGGATGCCTCACCCATATCTTTCATATCAAAGTTCTTGGAGAGATAACTCTTAGTCTCACTTAATAAACCAAGATCACTGCTGGCTAATAAGATGTCATCAACATACAGCACTAAAAACATGAACTTACTCCCATTGATCTTGAGGTATATACATGGATCTACAACGTTTTCTTTGAAACCAAATTTCGTAATGATTTCATCAAATTTTAGATACCATTGCCTCGAAGCTTGTTTCAGTCCATAAATTGATTTCTTTAGTCTGCAGACCATGTCTTCCTGACCTTCGATTATGAAACCTTCAGGTTGACGCATATAGACTTCTTCTTGTAACTCTCCATTGAGAAAGACAGTTTTCACATCCATTTGATGTAACTCAAGATCATATTGAGCTACTAATGCCATGATAATTCTGAGAGAGTCTTTTCTAGACACAGGTGAAAAAGTCTCATTATAATCGATGCCTTCTTTCTGATTAAACTCTTTAGCTACAAGTCTGGCTTTATATCGTTGAACATTTCCATTGCAGTCGAGCTTAGTCTTAAAGACCCACTTACACCCAACTGCTTTATGTCCTTTAGGCAATGGAACAATTTCCCAGACTTCATTTTTAACCATTGAGTCTATTTCATCTTTACTGGCATCAATCCATTTATCAGAATTAACATCTTTCATGGCTTGTGAATAAGAAACCGGATCTTTAATATCCCCTTCTCCAGATTCTATTTGATAAAGCACAAAGTCATCAGAAATAGCAGATCTCCTTGTTCGAGTAGATCTTCTTAATGTTGGTTCCTCTTGTGTTTCATGATCATTGTTAACGAGATTTTCATCATGGTGTGTGTGATCATTCAATGGGTTTTCCTCATTGTTTAATGGTTCAACAATGGGAGGATCCCTAACATTCAGAACTAAGGGGAATGGGATACCAACCCTAATTTCCCAAATGACTATATCTTGAAATTTATCACTCCCACTAATCTCGCCATTCTCATAAAATCTAGCATTATTGGTTTCTACTATTCTCGTACTATGAGTTGGACAATAAAATCTTAGATTTCTCAGGGTATCCAATAAAGAAACCACTGACCATTCTAAAATCTAATTTGCTTTCATGTGGGTTATATATTCTTGCTTCAGCTGGACATCTCCAAACTTGAAGGTGTGACAGACTAGGTTTCCAGCCTTTCCATAGTTCAAAAGGATTCTTAGGAACTGATTTGCTTGGAACCCTGTTCAAGATATAGACTGCAGTACGTAATGCATCCATCCACAAGGATATAGGTAAGTTAGCATGACTCATCATGGATCTAACCATTCTCATATAAGTACGATTCCGCCTTTCAGCTACACCATTCTGCCATGGAGAACCAGGCTTTGTGTATTGGGCAACGATTCCTAATTTCTGGAGAAGTTTGGCAAAAGGTCCAGGATGTTGTCCTGTTTCATCATATCTACCATAAAATTCACCATCTCTATCTGACCTAATGATTTTCACTTTTCTATCTAATTGCCTCTCTACTTCTGTGATGAATGCTTGTACAGCATCCACAGCTTGAGATTTTTCATGCAATAAATAAAGATAACAGTAACGTGAATAATCATCGATAAAGGTAATGAAGTATTTTTCGCCTCCAAAAGTTGGAACGTCAAAAGGTCCACAAATATCTGTATGTATGATTTCAAGAAGCTGTGTACTTCTTGTGGCATTTTTCTTAGTGCGTTTAGTTTGCTTACCCTTAATGCAATCCACACACTCTTTACTATTGGTAAAATCAAGATTCGGAATTACTTCATCTTCTACCAATCTTTTAATTCTTTCATAGGAAATGTGTCCCAATCTTTTATGCCACAAGAAATATGAGTCTTTAGTACATGTTTTGCGATTGAGTCCATTTTTAGTGTGCAGGCTGAGATGTGCTTCAAAAGGTTGACCAGCAAGTTTTAACATATAAAAACCATCAACTAATATTCTAGAACCAATTCGATTAGAGTTCAAAAATAAATTAAAACAACCATCTCCTTGAGTAGATTTAAAACCAGCCAAATCAAGTTTGCTTACAGAAACTAAATTACGGGAAATAGTCGGAACATAAAGAGTTTGAAATAAATCCAAACGGAATCCACTATCCAATATGAGACGATATGTGCCAACAGCTTCAACTGGCGCTTTGTCTCGATTTCCCATCAATAAGTAGTTTTTACTTGACTTTATGCTCTGGGTTGTGAGGAATCCCTGCATGGAATTTGTTACATATACATTAGCACCGCTATCTATCCACCAAGTTTTAGAAGAAACATAAGCAAGATTAGATTCGAAGAAGCTTACTGAACCCATAGGATTACCTTTCTTTTCGAACCACTCTCTTCTTTTAGTGCAGTCTTTCTGAAAGTGTCCAACCTTTTTGCAAAAGTTGCATCTATCATCTTTCTTTGCCTTTTTCTTCTGATTAGCTTGATCAAAATCATTCATCTTGGGTGGTGCTCTATTATGGCTCTTTTGATGCCTTTTCCCAGCTTTAGATCCAGCTCCTTGAATATAATGGGCAACCTTGATACCTTCACGACCAAGTCTGGACTCCTCTTTGACAAATTTATTAGCCAATTCATTAGACGTCCACCTTTCATCAATGGCGTTGTAATTGATTTGGAATGGTCCATACTGAGGAGGCAGTGAATTTAGGATAAATTGGACGAGAAATGAATCATCCACACTCATTCCTAAATCTTTTAGTTTTGCCGCAAGATTTGTCATTCCAATGCAATGTTCACGCATAGACCTTAAGCCATCATACTTTATGGTTGTAAGATCTGCCATAAGCTTTCCAGCAAGAGATTTGTCTGCAGTCTTAAACTTATCTTCAATGGCTGCAAGATAAGCCTTAGCTTTCTCCGCAGCCGGAAGGCTAGATTTGATATTGCTAGCAATTGTCATCCTTAAAAACATTATGCTTAACCTGTTCGATTTTTCCCAAGCTTTATGGAAAATACATTCTTCCTCAGTATTGTCCTCGGTTATTGGATTTGGTTCCTCTTCCCGGAGTGACAAATCCAAGTCCAGTACTCCTAATGTGAACTCAACTTTCTCTTTCCAATCTGAGAAGTTGGTTCCACTGAGGATTTGAACACCAAAGGCCATGGATGACAAATTATCAGGGAAAAATGCTGCAATTATTTAAAGATACAACAAGTTCTAATTAGGCTTCAAAATTTAAACAACACATAAAATACAATTATTGAATACATATGACAAGAAATTATGGTGCTCCTGTGGGTAGTCACCATAACCCCATTTAAAGTCATAGAATTCGAGAAAAAAAAATATTTTTGACTGATGTATTGGCTTTATTAAACTAAGTTATCTGTGGATATACTAAGTCTACACATATATACACTCCGTAAAATATTTGATTATTTCTTATGCTTATAATCTACCTGTGGGTATCTGATTATAACATAAATATATATCAAATATGCAAATCATTATAGGATAAGGCCACTCTGGTGATTTCCAAACCCTCCATTTGCACTTTATATGAAACATATGATCGATACAAATTATGCATAGATCGTTTATGTTCAAAATCATACAAATAATCAGATCTGTAATAGAACATAATTTACAGATGCTAAAAGAAATTTGCAAAAAATTAATCTATGAAAATTTGTCTCATAGACTCACGGAAATTTGCAAGAAATTTAATCAATGAACATAAAAAAAAATCATAATCAAGAGTTTCTTTAATCTCTAGATCTTTGAGAATTAGTTACTTAAATCATAGATCTATTATACTTAATGGATTAAACAAGATATTTTTAACCGTAAGCTCTGATACCACATGTAAGTTTTATCTACATGAATCCCAAGATCTTTACACATCTAGATAATCACATAATAGAAACATAAAGAGTTTATTAGGAGTACCTCCATTCATTGTGACAGAGAGATGTTCTTGAACGGCTCTTGAATCGAAGACGGGATGATGGATTCTTTAGTTAGGAGTTTGGATTTCTTTCTCCTTTCCTATAAGCCTTTCTCTTAGTGTTGTTTTTCTTGATATGTCATTGTGATGGGGCAAAGACATGTATTTATAGGAGAAGAAAGGACCAACTTCCTCATTAAGTAGCTTCATGATCAAGTTTTGATCTCAACCTTCCATCAAGGTAAAGATGAAACTTGGTTGTCAAGTTTTAATCTCAACCACTTATCACTTACTTTGTCCCCAAGTTTTAATCTCATTCATCTATCTTTACTTCATGGCCAAGTTTTGATCTTAGCCTTTTATCAAGATAGAGATCAAATTATAACAAAGTAATTGGTTATTAAATATAAACTAAAGAATAACAATCTCAATAAAACCATTGACTATAAGGCCACATAAGGTGTAAGAATTAATTTCTTACAATCATCACTCTTTCTCTCCTCTGTTCTCTCTCTCTCTCCCTCTCTCTCTTACACGATCTCAACTCTAAACGAGAGAATGGAGAAATTGAACGCTCAAGGTTCCAATGGAGATATCAGTCAGAAATTCTTTAAAGTCTACATACCAAATGTCACCGAAGATGACATAGTACGTTGCTTCTCTCCCTCTCTTCAGAACATTCTTACTCTGTTTTTGGTTTTTTTTTATCGAGTTTAAGTTACCGAACTTTACCCGAGTCTCTATATGATTGAAAATTTTATTCGTAGTACATTTTTCTTTTTTGAAGAAAAAAGTATACTATTTTTTAAAAGCTACAATCTTATGATTACATTTAGAAGTGGTTTGAGTCCATTCTAACGGTGCGATCAAAAGTTATGCCAGTTCTCGTGAAAATAATCAGTCTGGCGAGCACAGAGTCTTGGTGTCGACCGACACCAACCCAGTATCGATCGACACCAACTGCAGGAAAAGAAAACACGTGATTTTACAAGTTTGAAGATTCTGCAACTTGGCCCAGAAGATTCTTTTATTTACAATTATTTACAATTAAGCGCAGAACGTGTTTTAGCATTATATTTAGGGTTTTTAGCCACTTTGAGGGGAGACTGGATTTTATTCATTATTCGGGTTTTGAGAGAGGGAGAGAAGTCAGAAACTCTGTTCCTGAGAGAGAAGATTTTGAACCCTTGTTACTCTTTACTCTACTCTTTTATGCAATCTATTTTATTCTTGATGTTTGCTTCATTCACCATGTCTGAGTAGATTCCTTGTTAGGTTTAGGGTTATTCAAAGGTGTTTGATGAATTGTTAGGTTGATCTGAATTGATAGGAGAAATTCAATAGAGTACTTCATCTAGACTTGTGATTACTGCTTATCCTAGCTTCATGACCTAGAATCTGATCTTAGGTTGTTTGATTGGCACGAAAGTGTGATTGATTGTCTGAACTACTGTTAGATGAGCAAACGACCTATTCGCAAAGAAATTTGGTTTAGGATTTTGTGAACAATTGAACATGATCATTAATGCTTGTTTGAATTCATAGGATTTGCAAATAAATTTGGAATTCTAGGTTTAGACATAGATAATCTTCGTAGCGACGGTTGGTTAATTTTACATTTGTGTTTCAAGTTCAAAAATAATGCTTAATATCCTCCTGACATTCTATTTGATCTACAATTCTGATTTACCGAAGAATTTCCCTAGGCTTAGCGTTTTTCCTCCATTGAATTTTTCACAACTTTTATATTCTGCTATTTATTTCTTGCATTACTTTGTTCGCTTAGCTTAATTCGAATTCTATATTCTATTGAGCGATTTCTTGAGTCTTTGTGGTTTGACCCCTACTATACTGCAACTACTGCTTTAATACTCTTAGGGTATTAAATTTGAGCATATCAGTTCCTAAGAGAGAAATCTGATGCAATTGAGAGCTTTAAGATTCTAGCCTTGCAACTTTAAACTAAGAAAGGAGGCATCATTCAAATTTGGAGTGATCATGGTGGAAAACAGGGGATAAGGCACCAGTATTCAGCTCCAAAGACTCCTCAACAAAAGGAGTATTTGAACGGAAGAACAGAACCTTACAAGAAATGGTAAGAGCCATGTTGCATGGTAATGGAGTAGCACAGAGGTTCTGGGCAGAATCAGTCAACACAGTGTGTTACATCATAAATTGAGTGTATGTGAAACTAGGTACAAACACCACTCGATATGAAATTTGGAAAGGAAAGGTTCCTAGTTTGAGCTACTTCCACGTATTTGGGTGTGTGTGTTACATACTCAATAAAAAATATCATTTGGGAAAATTGATTCTCGTAGTGATGAAGGGATGTTTCTTGGCTATTCCACAAACAACCCAGTTTACATGGTATACAACAAGAGAACCACAATTGTTCCTGTGATAGAAGAGACTACTGAAACACCAGATGAGAATAAATTTGAGCCTATTGAAGCACATACAAAAAGCCCGACAAGAGACGGTGACACCAGGCCGTTAGCACTAACTCCATCTGCTCCTAAGAAGGTGCAAGTGCACATAAATAAATTTTCATCAGATGTGATTGGAGATCTGAATGAAAGAACAACTTGAGGTGTGAAACTAAACTTCTAGGAAATGCTTTAACACTCCTGTTTTGTGTTATGTGTTAAGCCGAAGAACATAACTGATGCACTGACAGATGAGTTTTGGTATGATGCATGTCATGAGGACTTGGAACAGTTCATGAAAACGATGTGTGGGATGTTGTGGGAACTAATTGGATCTTCAAGAACAAGATCGATGATGAAGGAAATGTCACAAGGAATAAAGGTAGGCTGGTGGCACATGGATATTCACAAGTTGAGGGCATTGATTTTGATGAAACATTTGCACCAGTTGCTCGCCTTGAGTCTATTAGCCTATTTTTTTGGGATGGCTTGTGTGCTCAACATAAGGTTGTATTTGATGGACGTGAAGAGTGCATTCTTGAATGGTTTTCTACAAGAAGAAGTGTATGTGTCACAACCTAAGGGCTTTGAAGATCCCATTTTCCAGATCATGTCTACAAACTTAAAAAGGCACTCTATGGGCTGAAACAAACTCCACGAGCTTGATATGAGAGACTAACTCACTTTCTGTTGGACAACGAGTTTCAGCGACAAAGTGTGGATAAAAATCTGTTTATTCATAATTCTGGTACAACTCAGTTTATTCATCATTTTCGGTAGCACTCAATAGGATCTGGTTAACAAGTTTGTGAAAACCATGATGAAGGAGTTTAAAATGAGCATGGTTGGAGAGCTGAGTTACTTTTCGGGGTTGTAAGTCACTCAAACTGATGATGATATCTATCTCGCAAAGTACCTATGCTAAGAACTTCATAAAGCGGTTTGAGATGCAGAACAGTAAGACAGCTCGCACGCCTATGAGTACAACAAGTAAACTGTCTACAGATGAAGCAGGAACCAAGGTTGATGCAAAGCTATACAGGGCTATGATTGGCAGTCTTCTATATTTGACAGCCAGCAGACCAGATCTGTGTCAAAGCATAGATGTTTGTGCACGCTATCAAGCCAATCCTTGTCTATCTCATCTGGCTGCAGTCAAATGGATCATCAAATATGTTAAAGGTACAATTGATCATGGTTTGTACTATACAAAACATGCTAACAAAAATCTTGCAAGTTTCTATGATGCTGATTAGACAGGTTCCATCGATGATTGGAGAAACACATCTGGAAGGTGTTTCTTCTTAGGAAACAATCTCATTTCCTGGTATAACAAGAAATAGATACGTGTCACATTGTCCACTGCAGAGGCGGAATACATAGCTATGGGAAGTTACTCACAATTACTGTGGATGAAACATATGCTTGCTGACTATGGTATGACTTCTGAAACCTACACTGTGAATACACTAGTGTAATCAATATGTCAAAAAATCATGTTCAACACTCTCGAACTAAACACATAGACATTAGGCATCACTTCATAAGAGAATTGGTTGAAGGGAAACTTGTTAAAATTCATCATGTTGCGTCTGAGAAACAGTTGGCTGATATATTCATGAAACCACTTGAGTTAAATCGTTTTAATAACCTAAAAAATTCTCTAGGCATTTGTGAACACTAGCTGTCTTGTTCATTAAAGGATTGATGTAACAGGGATCACTACACAGAGCTGTCTGTGGAAAATAACTGCTTGTCATGCCAGACTGTGTAACCTTAAAACAGTTTCGTGGAATAAGAAGTCAAAGAGCTTAGGAGAGGCACTCATTTGCTGTCATTTTGAGCATTTGTACAAGGTTCAGTGGTTGAGAAGTCAAAAGATACCACTGATCCCACATAAAAATTCAAAAGGATGTGTTAGCCATACAAACAACAACAACAACAACATCAACAACAAAAAGGAGAAAAGAAAAAGGCGACTAACACTTCTGTTGTGTACTCTCCAAAGAAAATTCTAGCTGCCTGCTCTATGTTGGTTACACACGACTTAAGGCATGGCAGTGTGAAAGACTAGCCACTAGACATCTTCATTAATTGCATATGGATTTGTGTACATCCTGTGGAATTGTGAATTTAGTGGATCAAGGTATGTGTTGTTATAAATCTCTGAGTGATTGATCAATGAACCTAGTTATGATTACTCTTTCTTGATATGGTTGTGATGGATTTCCACTTGTTTACTCTCCTATGCATCGAATGTTTGTGATTGCTTGATATTTGTGATGTATATACAATTAAGCATGTGCTTGAACTTGTGTTTCACAGAGGTGTGTTATGTTTCACAGTGACTCTAATTGCAGCCTAGTTGATGCTGCAGACTATGCAGACCAAACTGAATTGTGTTTTGTGCTTCATTATTTTTATCTACTTGTGCACTCAAGAAGAGGGAGATTGATGATCATGACAACAGTGAGGGGGAGATTTTCTTACCAGCCTGATTGGTTGAGTTGTGTTGGAACGATATATGTGCATGTTTCTGTGTATAGACTAAGTTTGGAAGGAAGCCTTTGGAGCTTGAGTTGACTCATTCAGATAAAAAGGAGGAGATTGAAAGCATGAAGTTGTTTGTGCGACAAAAACGACTTGTGAAACACAAATGAGTGCTGTGCATAGGAAGCAGTTGTGAGGAACAGCCATGACGTGGCACACTGCTATTAGCTGAAGGAAGTTTCCTTAACAATATAATGAGGATATCTTCAAAATCAAATCTGGAAGATTTCAAGATAACTAAGAATATAAAGGTTAGATTATTAGGTGTAGCTTATAAATAAAGGCTATAAAAATTAGGTTTTACTTGGCCGTCTTTGTCTGGTTTTAGAAGATCAAAAAGCAAAAGAGCTAAGGGGATTTCTGGTGAGTGAACAAAAAGTGTCGCAGGGCTGTTAATGTATCAGCAGACTGGGTAGATTAGGGATTGGTTAGTGACGAATCTGTGTTAGACTGCATGTTAATCTAATTAAACAGATCGGTAAGGATAGTTTAAGTGCTTCCTTATAAATGAAACAGAGTTTTCTTGATTATGCTTGTATTGCTTGCATTCTAGTTATTTCATAGACAATTTGGTTGTGTCTTGCTTGGGCCCTTAACTAGTTTGGCCCTCTTGCTCTTTTGTCGACCGCTGTCGTATTGAGTTGAAGCTGAAGCTGTCTTCTTAGCCCCTCTCAAACTTGGCGTAGGTGGCACCGCGACGCAAAGTTTGAACTTTAATGATGTAAAGGCGGCAAGCGGAAGTGATTTCGTAAAGATGTTTGCGATCTAGAGGCGCGATGGAATATGCTTAACGACGAGAGATCCCACGGCTACTCTATCCCATACATAGTGGTGATGGAGTTCGAAGTGTTTAGTCCGCTTATGAAAATTTGGATTCACCGTGAGGTATACAACCGAAAGGTTGTTGTAGTACAATTTCGGAGTCATACGCAACAATACTCCTAATTCCATGAGAATTGAGCAAACTCAGAGAATTTCAGAAGTCGTGTCTGATATAGTCTGGTATTCCGCCTCTGTAGAGCATTTAACGATTGTTGGCTGCTTTTGGGAAGACCAGGAGATCATATTTGTTCTAAGGAAGGTGCGGAATCCACCTGTAGATTGCCGAGTGGCCATACAACCCGCCCAGTCGCTGTCACTGTAAGCTCAAAATGTTCAGTTCGTGTCTTTGCTGAAAGAGATGCCCATCGTGATGGTTTCTTTCATATATATCAAAATCCTCTTTAGCAAGATAAAATCCACAACAGTAGGTGAATGCATTTTCTGGCACATAAAGTTTACTGCGAATTGTACATCCGTTCTAATGAGGGTTAGGTATTGTAGTATACCTGCTAGGCTTCTGAAATACGTTGGATTTGAGAATGTTTCTTCTTATGCATGCACTTTATCTAGCTAAATAGGTAGAGGAGTAGCTACTAGGGCACAATCTGTCATCGCAACTATTGTTAACAGATCTTCAACATACTTGTGTTGCGAGAGGAACAATCCCCTTAGTGAAATTGTGCATGAATGCCCTAAGAGTAATGAAGTTGCCCCATATCACTAATCCTGAACTGAGCATTAAGGGCCTGAAGAAGAGATTCCAGGGCTGAGGAGTCATTGCCTATTATCACTGTTTCGTCAACATAGAGGAGTAGGATTATGATGGCCTTGTTTTTGATGTAGACAAATAGAGATGGATTCAATACTATAAGTAAATCCTAACTCCAATAAGTATGTGCTAAATTTATCATACCAGGCCCATGGTGATTGTTTTGACTCATATAGTGATTTGTGTAGATGATAAACATGACTTGGTTTTGTAGGATAAACAAAACCAATAGGTAGCACCATGTACACAGTTTAATGTGAGATCACCACAGAGGAAGGCGTTTTTTACGTCCATTTGTTTTATGTTTCACTACATAATGGTTGCAAGATGAAGAAGTGAAGAACATACCTCATTGTAGCTGTGTAGCAGATCTGACTATTGTGCTATAAGTCTCTATGTAATCTATTCATTCTTCTTGATTGAATCCTTTTGCCATTCAACTTGGTCCTGAATACCCACTTACCCCCTAAAACATGCATGTCAGGTGTATATGGAATCAATGACCAAAATGTTTGTTTCTCTATAATTTGACCTTTCTTCTTCCATTGCAGAAGTCTAGCCTAGATCTTTAAGTGTTGCAGTAACAGTAGTTGGTTCAAGGTAAGCAACTCTTTGAGTTAAGAGTGCATGCATGGGGTTTGGTTTCCTTATACCAACTTGTGATCTAGTCACCATTTGATGATTTAATTGAGTAGTCGAAGTAGCTTGTTATTGTTCATTAGGACTAGTCTGATGAGCCTATGGCGATTCTGTTGTAGGTTCTTCAGTTACTGAGGTAGTTGAAGGTGAGATAGGTACTATATCACCAGCTTTATTCGTTCGACTAACTAGTGCATTGGAGGTGTTTCCTATAGGAACAGGGTCTAAGTCTGTCGTACACTCATGAATCCTATCACTAACAGCAGTAGACTGAGCTGGAGCAGATCTTGTCAGAGGTGGAAAGTTTCGTAAGTTAAGTATAGGTACCTCTATTGACTGATTTGAATACTGAATTCATGTATATGCTATTTCTCATGTATGGTTTTTGGCAGGAACAAGATTCTTTTGCCAAGTTGTAAGGAGAGGTGTAGTCAAGGTCAGCTTGGAGGTGACTGAAGTATGGAACGAAAATGTTTTCTCATCAAAGATCACATGGCGGCTGATGTATATACAACATGTGGCTAGAAGTAAGCATCTATAACCCTTATATCTCTCATTGTAACCTAGGAACACACACGTCAATGATCTTGGATCAAATTTTTTTCTGTGCATAATCCCTCAATGTTGGATAACTTGCACACCGAAATACTCTAAAAGATGTGTATTTTGGTGTATGTCCAAAAAGAATTTCGTAATGGCTCTAATGGTTGGTGTGGACGGATGATGGGAGGATATTGCTGAGGAATTTTATATTGAAGAATGCCTCAACCCAATAATTTAAAGTTATATTACTTTGGAACATCATGGACTGTCCCAGCTCAGTAAAATGCATATGCTTTCTTTCACCCATGTCATTCTGCTGTGGAGTGTGAGGGCAATAGAATAATTGCTGAATACCATGCTTTTGTAAGTGATTCAAAATTTTTGTACTTGTGAATTTTCCACCACCATCACACTGAAAACTACCAATTTTTGATGAGAACTGATTTTTCACTTGTGCTTGAAAGACATTGAATATGGAAAGAAAATCTGATTTCAACTTTAGTGGATACAACCAGCAATATTTAGAGAAATTATCGATGAAAATAACATAGTATCTAAATCTTTCTACTGACATAATTGGTGCAGGTCCCAAAATATCAAAGTGAATCCTCTGCAAATGCCTGGTGGTGACTGTAGTGGAAGGTTAAAAAGGTAGGTTTGAGCTTTTACCAAGTTGACAAGCTTCATAGATCTTCTTGGTACTTTATTAACTTTATAGACTTGATCTTTGACAAGTGTTGAAGGATTTGAGCATTAGGATGGCCAAGCCTCATGTACCAGATGTCCTCTGAAATAGATTGTTAGCTGGTTGAGTAGAAGGCATGGATATGTGTATCCTTCATAACGTAAAGACCATTACTGTGACTTCCCAGAACTAGTAGCAACCTGTTTGTGGCCATATCATAGACATGTACATCATCACAGTCAAACTAAAAAGAGCAAGAATAATCATTGGTAAGTTTTGACACAGATAGTAAGGACTTAGCAATGTTAGGGCACACTAACATAAAGGTAACTTACTAGAGTTTGGTAAGATATTGGTTGAACCTGTATAAGTGATTGGCAAGAATTCTCCATTTCCAACCATTACAGTGTCTGATCCTCTATAGATATGTGCTTGTTGCAAATTGTGAGGAGAGTTTGTGACGTAAGATGTAGCACCTGTGTTAGTGAACCACTTTTAACCCGATCCTTCTGTTACATCTGTGATCCTCATTGATGTAAGAGCAGAAGGTAGGTCCTCAAAATGATACATGTTGTTAAATCTATGTCAACATTCAAAGCTGAGTGACCCATTTTACTACATATTTGACATATAGCTTTGTTATCAGTACTAGATGAGATGGAAGATCCTGAGCTTGAAGAGATTTGTTGGTGGAACCCTCTGCCACGAGTTGAGAAGTTACTCCTGCTTTTGGATCTCCCATATGTGTTTCCTCTGCCTCTGAAACTATTAGAGCCCCTGAATCTGTAAGTGTTGAACGCCATGTGAGCAGCGATTGAGGTGGTTGTTTCATACCCTATAAGACGATCTGCATAACTTCTTCACCTTGAGATGACGTCTTCTAGAGTAGGAGGAAGAAAGTTGTTGATGGAACCTTCAATGGATGTCTTGATAGGCTCATACTCTCGGCCAAGACCATGAAGTGCAGAGAATATCTTCATCTTCTCATTGATTGGGCTGCCAATAGAGGCAAGTTGCTCACATACTTCTTTCAGCTCCTTCAGGTACTCTGGCATGGTTTTATCTTGTTTTTTCCATTGTTTGTACTTTTCTCTGAAGCTCACATAGTCTTGAAGATGATATTTTATTGAAATGATTACTAAATGCTAACCATACATCTTGTGATGTAACTGCAAAAATCACCTCTCTAAGTATATCTTCAGATAGAGAACCTAGCAGCCAAGCCTTAACCACCTTATCAGATCTGTGCAAGGTATGATAGTCTGGACTTTAAAATTCTGTAGTGATGCCATCAATGTTTGGAACATGTATCACTTGGGAAGATCTTATGGTTGCTCCTCTCACAAATCCGAGGAGATTCTGACAAGAAAGGAAGCTCTCTAAATGTGATTTCCGCAAAAAGTAATTTTTTATGTGAGTTTTACAGTAACACAATTGGAAATGTTAAGAACAGAGGAGAATAGAACTCTATTACTCGTTCCATGGCTCAAATACCATGAAAGTGAGATATTAGCAATAGAAGTTTAGAAGAATGAAAAACATTTCTTATTATTTCACTCTTGAGTTGCTGATTACAATAGTGAGCATATTTATACTTGAGTGATTAGGTTTATGATACAACATAGTTATCCAAAACTCCAAACATATTGGTTAACTTAATTTGTTGAATTTTACAACTAGTTTTTCCTTTTACCTTTTGAGGAAATTTCTTTGTTATTTCCTCCTTTTGATGTTTGTCTTCTTCTGTTGCAGGTGACCGTTATGCTTCATATTGTAGAGTGTGAGGGAAGAGCAAATGGGCTTTGGCTTCGGACAAGACAATTTGGTTGTGTCTTGTTTGGGCATTGAACAGGTTTGGCCCATTTGCTTTTTTGTCGATTCGCTGTCGTATTGAGCTGGATTTGAAGTTGTCTTCTTAGTCTTAATTAAAAGATTATAGAAATTAATCATAAAATAAAAGATTTCTATATAATTAAAAAATCTCTAATAAAATCTTTTATAGTAAGATTTCCATAAAAAATAATTTGTTAACATATATTTAATAATAAATTGAGTAATATTGTTTGTCTTTTAATTTCAATTATTTGCTTAAATGTGTAATATTAATACCATTATAAAGATAAAAATTATTATTTAAAATACAACAAATATATATATTATTATATAAATTTTGGTTTTCAAAGTTGTTAACGCACATGAACGTGACACGTGTTAAGTCTTTTCGATAAGATTTCCATACATGTAAAAAAACTTTAACCATTTAGATTTTGACATTAATTAACATAAATAGATCACGACGTGTGTTATATTGATAAGATTTGGACATATTCAAAAAAACTTAAGCTATTTAGGTTTAATTCTGTTAACATAAATATAAAAATTCTAAATTCAAAACAATATAGTTAAAATTAAAAAAGGGTAAATAAATTTTTCGTTTATTCTCATATCTTACTATATAAAACTTGGTTTTACATTTAATAAGTCACATGATCGCGATACGTAATTTACTGATTAAATGTTGACACGTGTCAATAAATTTAACTTTTTTTTTCCTTAACGATAGAAAACTAACTAAGAACACATTAAATGACATGCTTATATCTAAAAAGAAGTTTATTTATTTCCTAAAAAGGAAAACTAACAAAAAAAAAATTACACATGCTAGTTTTATGGTGTTATTGGTCAATTAGTTTTTGACATGTATCAAAAATAATTAATTCATTTAGCATAGATAGAACCTGATATAAATGAACGTTAAAGTTCAAAATAACAATATAAGTTATTTTGACATTAATTTTAAAGGATTTAAAAACATTTGTTTACCGTCATAAATCTATAATACAGTGTTTTTATTCGTAAGTGAATAACAAAAAACCCTTAAAAATGTATAATTTTATAATATTGAATTTTCAATCACTTGATGAGAATGTTATTATAATTTTATTTTATAAATTTAACTTATCTGAAATGAGTTTAACATGAGGTAAAAATATTACTAATGAGATTACAACATAAGGGAAAATTATATTAAAACAACTTATATTGATTAAATAAATAAATTCTATTGTAAACCTCAACACCACAACTTATAGTTCAGACATATTCTTCCTATGATTTCTAAAAGACATTGGTTTTTGTTTCGTCAATTATAGAAAACGAACACTGATTTTTGTTTTACTTATTTTATTAAAATTTTTATATGTTAGATATAAATTTGACTAATATGTATCATATACATTTTCTGAAAGACTAATTTGTTAACCATATATGTTAGTTTTTTGAATTTTCCAAAAAAATATTAAATATACATTTTTGTGGGGCAGATAAATGTAACATACGGAGGTTATATGTATTTGTAACATATATTTTACTAATCTTAAATGTGTATTTTCTATACAAAAATGGTTATAATATATATATGAAATATTTTTTGATAGTTTCGAAGAGAGCAAACCATCGCCATAGAATCAATGCATTTTCGGTGATTTTTATTTTTTGTAACGTGACAGTTGTGCAGATATTTTTTCATTTATGGATATGCAAGAGGGAAGACGACGTCGTTTAAAGAGCCGAATACAATGTCACATTAATTGGAAACACAAATCACCATTTAGGAATTGAATACGAGGTCGTATTAGCTGAAAACCCATCTCCAAATCACCATATAGGAATTGAATCGAGGTCGTGTTAGCTGAAAACCAATTACGATGTCATATACAATATTTTACCATATATGAAGGATCATGAGCAACTGTAATACTGGAACCAAACATAACATGCAAGAATTAGAATCAATAAACAATTGCCCGAATTTTTAAATTTTTTTTTATCAATTATCGATGAATAGTCAACAATAAAACATACAAAAATGTCATCATCCGTCTTTGTTGTAAGGAACAAGTAGGTCAGTGGTTCTCAATCTATGTTGCCATTATACCAAACCCGGGTTTGAATGTAGTGCTTTCCATGATGCGAAATTTATTTGGTCCGTAGGCCACTATTCTCTTTTGTGGAGTGTTGGGATACTGGATTAGTCCATTATAATCTATTTTTATGTTGACAAAAAACAAACAATATATAGGTATTTAATTCGAGTAATTAATTAAGTATAAGAAGATATGATTAGAATATTCTCACTTTAATGCTTTCGGATGGTTCTGCAAGCTAATAAAAGATTTCATTAGAAATTTTTATTTATTATAATTTTGCACCTCTCTTCGTTATGTAAGATCATCCATTCTTACAAAAATCATCCACTTTTTCCAACCTTTTATGTATATTTTTTTTTATCTTTGTATGTAAACGTTTATC
The DNA here is from genome assembly GCA_004349715.1 of Crucihimalaya himalaica. Lineage (NCBI taxonomy): Eukaryota > Viridiplantae > Streptophyta > Magnoliopsida > Brassicales > Brassicaceae > Crucihimalaya > Crucihimalaya himalaica. The sequence continues at coordinate 258,352 of SMJT01000156.1, forward strand.
TTTGTATTTTTTCTTTTACAAATAGTGAATTTCACTATATCTATATAATTTGTGTTTACTAATGAAAAGTTTTTGCTATGCTTGTAGCAACCATAAGCAATGTTAGTCAATATGATCCGACTCCTAACTTAGTGACGAGCATACTTATACAAGTAAAGCACCCACAATCACAGTTCCAATCAAGTGGTAATTGATCACTTTTTTTTTTTTTGTGTTAACTAACATACTTAAAATATGAATATGTTATCTATTATTTTTTTGTTTCAAACTCATATAGAGTTAGAAGACAGCCGTGATTTTTTGTTTATAGACTACATGCACTATTATTTGGGTTTTGGATGATTCTATTAAATTTATGTGTTAATATTAAATTGATGTGTGTTATGGTGTATTATCTAATGGACCGAAGATTTTGGAAAGCGCAAACGACAATCTACTTCATTTGGGAAGCTAAAATATGAGGTTACATTTCTACTGGTTTGCATATCACCCTTCTATTGCTTTTTACAGTAATATTTTTGTTTGATCATGGAAATAATAACGATCTATATGTGGTCAAAGCTTAACCGACAAAGAAGTGTGAAAACATAGCCATGGACACGAATGACGTGCACCACTTTTAAATCAAATGTTCTGCAATTTCTTCGGCTATCGATTTGATATAATGGTGGCAGCAGAAGCGATTTATTAATACATCTGTTCCATTATATAGTATTTTTTATATAAATCGTTCAGTTTAAGAAAAAAAAATTATTAATACAAATTTAACCAATCGAAACAAATACTACACAATTTAAATAGGCATAAACATCCTAAAATAGATCTTGAGAATATCAATTTATGTACAAATTATACTTTATCGTTAAATTGTAACGGATTAAAAACCCATTTTGCTATTGTGAAAAGACCAGTTTGTTGTTGAAAAATAATGTGTTACATAACATAATGACTACATGTGTGATTTTACATAACATGATAATTGAGATAAGCGCGATCTCGATGCACTAATTGAAGTTGGAAGAGAAGCTCCACCTTTAGAGGTCGAAATAGTCGAGGACGATAATATTCGGTTCCAAAACTTTCTTGCTCGATTTAGACAAATTAAAAAAGAAGACTCTCATTTTCGCTTCGAAATGCGTTAATTGATTATATATGGAAAAATATACAATGTTGAAGAAAATTTTAAATCTATTTTGTTTTGTTATTTTTATGTGGTGTAATGTGTATTTTATAGTATAATAGTTAATTTTAACTATTATTATAAATTCTGAAAGTTTTGAAAGAAAAAAATGGGTTAATTTGTAAATTTTATAAATAAAGTGTATTATTAGCAATTTGTAACAAAATAAAAAATAAGAATATATTTAAAATATATTTTTAGCGTAAGAAATGGTGTAATAAATTGGAGAGAAATCCAACTGCATTTTAGAGTAAAAAATTGTGTAATACTTTCGAGATGCTCTAATAGAAAAAACAAATCATGGAATCATTCATTCCGATAAAGCAGGAAATTGGGTGATAAAAAAAGAAAAATAATTTCTAACTACACAAACTATGGGACGCTACATATTTACACATACGAACTATCGAAATGTTATTTTAACTACACCAACAAATGAATAATGCATAATGACATACACAAAAATTAAAAAATATGTTGCAAACCTCATTTCGTCATTTATTATTAAATTTTGATAATTAGAGGTTTATAGTGTAATTAAAAAAAATTGAACAAGGACCAAAAGAGGAAAACAGATTTGATAAGTTAACCCACCCAAAAGCATTAGAAAATTTCTAACCGACCCAACTCCCTAAATAATTAAACCAACCTGAGCTTCTTCTTCTAAGTATTACAATTAGGATTCTAAAAACAGATTTGGGGGTTTTCAATTTAAATGACTGCTAATTCCTTTTTAATCACTTCCTTCTTTGTAAGCTTCTCCTCTTCCTCATAACTCAGGTATAAGAACAGCTTCTAGAAAACATATACTTTAAAAAACACATGCAAATGAGCATCTGTGACAAAGAAGGGAAGTGATTAAAAAGGAATAAGGAGTTACTTAAATTGAAACCCCCCCCCCCCCAATCTGTTTTTAGAAACCTAATTGTAATACTTAGAAGAAGCAACTCGCGTTGGTTTAGTTATTTAGGGAGTCGGGTCAGTTAATTAAATATTTTCTAATGTTCTTGGATTAGTTGACTTAGAAAATTGGTTTTAGTATTTTGGTCTTTGTTGAATTTTTTTTTGTTACATTATAAACCTCCAATTATCAAAATTTAATAATAAATGGTGAATTGATGTTTGCAACATATTTTTTAATTTTTTTATGTATGTCACTATACATTATTCGTTTGTTGTATAATTAAAATGACATTTCGATAGTTCGTATGTGTGAACATATACCGTACCGTCTTATAGTTTGGATAGCTAGGAATCATTTTTCCAAAAAAAAAAAGGTTTGTATTTCGACAAATGCAAATAACAAAAGAAAATGAAGTTAGTCATGGACGCTTCCTCTCCTTCACTGACTTCATTTTTTTCTTCTTTATGCTCCAAGTCAACAAGTTTTCTTCTTACATATTTCCTCCGATTTAGTTTAAGAGTCGTTTCGAGTTAATTTTTTATTTCAAATTAAGTGTCATTCGAAAATTTCAATGTAGTTGTTGGTTATATTTCTAATTTTGTCTCCATTATTTCACTGTATTGACTTATCAAAAAAATTATAAAGTATATTAATGAAGGGTATAATAGAAAATTTAATGATTTTTTTAATAAATGTGCAAATCCCTTAAACGACACTTAAACTGAATTAGAAGGAGTAAAAAATAGATTGTTCTTTTTTTTTTCCATGAGCAAATAGACTGTTCAATACTAAAGATATTGAGACGATTTTTGAATACTAAAGATATTGAGAAATTGCACTACATGAAAATAGAAATGATGATAACTGGAAAATGGCCATGAGTTTATTTGTCTTTTCTTTTGTTCACTCCTAATGAGTTTATTTGTCTAATGAAGGAAAATGAGTTAAACACATTTTATAAGGTTTTGTCTATGTCACTTAACTCTTGCATAATCCATGATTTTGTTTTTTCTGTAACATGTTTTTTCTTTCAATCACAATTTTGAAGACATCCATTTGTCACAAGAATTTAGCCATTTTCATTTATTTTTAAATTACTTAAAATTAACTCAAAGATATTCAACAATTTAGCCAAACTTTTCTAGTATTTGATGGTAAATTGCATTTGATCTGCAGAATCACATATAGGCCCAACGTGTGCCAAACCAAGTATGAGCGAAATCAAAGATCAACTGGGTCTAATACAAACCAAACAAAACCGGATTAGCCCACCGATAACTATACAAACCCAAAAAATGGTAATGTATGTTTCATTAATCCAACCTCAAACCGACCGGTTCTTAAGGACTCTTCTTGGAAGTGGTTGCCTTCGATGCCTCCAAGATCGAAGCGTGTTTCAGAGTAAACAGAATCTCTGAGATCAAATATCTCCAAGAATTGCAAACGCATTTGAATCGCGTCAGTGACTTTACGGGTAGTCTTAAGAGAATATCTTCCACAATTTTAAGATGAAGAAAGGGTGGTGAGAATATTTCTGTGGTGGTTTTCTCCATGAGCCAGAGCAAACATTTCTGTGTTGCACGGTATTATATAAGAAATATTAAAAGATCATTTTTAGGTACATGCATACAAGTAGTTGTGGAGAAAGAGGAGATGCATGTATCAAGATAATTTATAATCTCTTATTATATAAAGTATGGTTTTAAAAGTTACTAACTCACGAAAATTCGCGACACATGTCATGTTTATCGATTCTACATTCTGATACGTGTCAAAAATAAATAAAAAACATTAATGATTTTATATTCTTATTATAAGAAAACTATACAAACAAATAATTAATTACAATTACTCAGTAAATGTGATTTCTATAAAAACAATTATACAAATTACTAATTCTAAAAGTAGTAACTCACAAGATCGAGACATGTGTCATGTTTATCGATTCAAGATTTCGACTCGTGTCAAAATAAAATAAAAATGTCAAAGATTATTATAAGAAAATTACACAAAAAGATAAGTAACTAAGATTATTCGGTAAATGGAAATTACAACTTCCATAATTCATAAAAGCATGTACATATAAATGGCCAAAATGAAATTATACAAATTAGTGTTAATAGATTTATACAAAAAAAAGGATTACTTATTTTATTAAAAAAGAATAAACTTCCATATGTAAGAAATTTTCTAATCTTACAGGAAAAATAATTGTTAATACTGAACTCTATATAAAAAGTAAATAGTCTTATATTTTCTCAACAAACAAAACACTTTTATTCAGAAACACCATCCTACCTCCAACTTCATTTTATTGGTAAAACATCTATTCCTTTTATTTTTTTTAACAAATTTTTTTATTTATTGTTATGAGATTGTCGTAATTTTTAATATATATATAAATATTTATGATTATTAAATTTTTCTCTAATTTGAGTTGCTTTTTCTTTCACTTTTTAGGAAATGGTTATCATCCAAAAGATAATGAGCATATAAATTCAAAATAACAATAAAAATTATCTAACACTAGATTAGCTATAAAAAAAGAGTCATTATCGTCGAATGATAGTACATCTTATTAGAAAGTAGGAAGCAAGAAATTTTATAAAAAAAACAAAGAGCTTATCGAATTGAATGTTCTCCAACATGATGAAAAGGTAAATATTTTTTTAGTTTTATTTAGTACATAACATAGTTTTATTTTAAAAGTATCTTTTTAATATATATTAAATATATTTTTACAGGTGATTTTATTTTCAAATTTTTTTTGTTTTTCATAAATTTTAAAATATTGCATTTTAACCCTGCGTATACGCGGGACCTAATCTAGATTTGATTACATAATTTAATAATATATTCATAATTGTTATATAAATAATTAAAGGAAATATATTTATTATATATATGATCCAATAATGTATTAAATTATGTGATCTAATCTACCAAGGTCATAAGATATGGACCTAATCGACCATGTCTCTACCATGGTCATAAGACATGGTTCTACCAAGGTCATAAGATATGTGATTTAATCTACCGAGGACACAAAGGTTATAAGATATGGACCTAATCTGCCATTATTCATAATATATGATCCAATAATGTAAGTAAGAATGCTTAAAAGTTAGTAACTCACAAGATCCTGGTACATGTCCAACATTATGACACGTGTTAAGAATTTCGACTAGTCTAATTATGTAAAATATGGTTTTAAAAGTTAGTAACTCACAAGATCGCGATACGTGTCATGTTTATCGATTTCAGATTCTGACACGAAAACTTCTACCAATTAGACTTTGACATTATGCTAACATAAATTTAGAAAATTTCAAATCTAGAAAATAAAAATGGTCTCTATAAAATGATTATTGAAACTTAAAAATAAATAATACAAAATATAATAATCCTATAAGAAAAGATATTAAAAATAAAATAAGAACACTACTATAATTAAGGAAATTATAAAATTCGGTTATAAAATATTAATTACGGAATTTATACACGAAAATATACAATAAATTTATAATTCTTTTTTTAAAAGGATAAGTTAAAAATGAATAATACTACTATTATTAAAGAAAATATACAATTCGATACATTTAGATTAGAGATTATCAATTTAGGAGATTATACAATTATACTAATTCTAAAAGGAAAATTATTGTTTTTTCTTCTTTAAAAAATGTAATAGGTACATATCCGCACCATGTGTAGAGAAAATATATTTTTTTTTAATTTTGGATATTGACTAATTCGAAATAAAACTTTTTATATATATCATAACAAATATTATATGAAAATACATATTTCAAATAGTGAAACAAATGTTAAAATTACATATAACATTCGTTATGTCACATTTATCCATTCCTACAAAAATATTTATTTAGTATTTGTGGAAATTCTAAACGTATATTAACTTATCTTGAAAATGTTATATTAAATTTATAAAAAATGGTAAACTTTTATAATTAAGTAGATTCGTTAAGGGCCAAGGGGTGATCAACCATTCTCAAGATGTGGTTTTGATTTTTCTTATAATATATAATATACTTGCACAGGAAATTATACAATTAACTATTAATTCAAAAAGAAAAAACATTGTAAATTTTACCTCTATATAAACAAATAGATAGTCTCATATTTTCTCACAACACAATAGTTACTTAAAAACATTAACCTTGCTTCAACTTTATTCTATTCGTAAATTAAGAGGTAAGGCAATGTAGTTAAATAATCATACAATAGTAGGTTGGTAAAACAACTTCAATTAATTGTGCCAATTATTGATTTGTGTTTTTTATATGGGGGGTCGTGTTTATTGCTTGGAAGGTTAGCTTACGTTCTTATCATCGAATAATAGTACGTCTTACCAGAAAGTGAGATGCGAGAAATTTAAAATTGTGTTTGTAATTTTACTTTAATTTTTTTTTTTAAATAAAAGTAAATGTTATGCATGATTCATAAAAGTTTTATATATAGTAGACATATTTTCAAAAGTGATTTTATTTTATTATTATAAATTTTACATATTTTTGTGATTTTTTTTAAATATTATATTATAACTCGTATATACGCGGAGCCTATTCTAATATTAAATATAACGTGGTTATTATGTACTTTTTTAGATAAACTAAATATAAACTAAAGGGTAGGTAGGACAGAAGAAGTTACTGGACTATAAGTTTGCTACTTTTTTATGTTTCGTATAAAAAATTTGGTTATTTCATAAGCAATAAGCAGCAAGCTCCACCATTAACTATAAGATATTCGATTTGTCCACACATTACAAAACGAGAGAGTAATGAAACTGCTCATATATTAGCTGAAATTAGGTGTATAATTTCAAATTTTTACCCTAATACATGTAATCCGCCAGATTGCACTAAAAAGTATATCAATCGTGTGATGAATGAAAGTGGAGTTTATATAATTGGTCATCCCACAAGTCAACTAAATGTAGCTTACATTTATAGTATCTTTTTTTTTCTAAATGCATAATAACCATAAATATAATATTGTCTCTAATAAAAAAACTCAAATTACATGAAAAATCAACTTTTCAAACAGGCTTTTAAAGGACATGTCTCGGTGAATTGAAAATGCCGAGGTATGGCTCGTGAAGAGCTGACCGGGAAGCTAGGAGTGCGCGGCGGTCTGACGGCGGAAAACACTTGGCAGATAAGAAAGGTAAAACGACGACGTTGCCAAAACAACGGCGTACAAACGTCGTACAAACGTCGTACAAAACAATGACGATTGATATATCAAAATTACACACGTTTTGGGCCACAGTCAAAGCCAAGTGTGACGAAAAAGACAACGAATTATTTTTTGCATATCATTAGGTTTTTTGTGTCTCTTGGGTTTCCTTCTTTTCTTCTCCACCGAAAACACAAAAACAAACCAGTTTGCGGCGAAAACCTCTAGAATGGACGTCAATTTCCAATTCAATAGAGTTGCACCTCTCCCTCCACCTCCCGCTGGTGGCTTTACGATCAGTTTCTTAGCGGGCGGTGGTTTTACCATAAATGTACCTGCTGGAACCGCCTACACAAATGTAGCTGGTGGAGATGAAGATGGTGGAGATGAAGATGGTGGAGATGAAGATGGTGAACATGTAAATGTCGGATTTGAAGATGGTGGAGATGAAGATGGTGGAGATGAAGATGGATGATTATTAAAAAAATAATTAAAATGTATATGCATTTAGGAGCTTTTAGCTATCTTTATAGAATAAGAAAAAAAAAAGTGATTAAACCAAGTATTCTAAAAAATGTATAGGAAAATGTCACTGATCAAATATATTGTCTTGGCTATACACTTATAACAATTACCTTCTATTAACTAACACAAGAACACATACCTCTTTGGATGATACTGAGCAAGAGCACACTTTTAAAAACAATGCAATATTTTAGTTCCGCATTAAAAAGATACTTGACAGATATTACTATTTTAACACTTATGCTTAGCAGATATTAGAAAGAATTATATTTAGTTTCTTTATTCTAAATAAATTAAAGTAAAAATTGTTATGTATTTAATTATAATTGGAATTAATTATAAATAAGTAACTATTGATGAATAAATGGTGAGTAATAGTAATTGCGTTTTTTTATATCTTTTATATCATATTTTTATTGAAGAAGCAGTTTAGGAAACAAATACATATAGGTTGTTCTGATAAATTATGAGTACATTCCACCATGAAAAGATGCTAACAATGCCATTCATGTCAATATCGACCCTAACATTGTCGACGATGTATTTGGAGTGGAACAAGCTATGATTATGGTTCTTATTCTGCCTTAAGTCCTCTTTCTGGCTCTAATTATTCCACAATCATAATTAAATATTAATTTTAGAGTCATTATGCGAGTATGTCACTCACTAGCTATAATTAATTTGGAAATATAAGTAAAACAACAATTACAACAATTATGTATATATCTTCATTGTGTACATGATAGCGCATCTACTTATTGTGCACACATTGTTCATAATTTTAGAATATTAACCACATAGTAAACACATCATAATTAAATGATATGCACTATGGAGAGACTGACCATGAACTACCAACCCATCTATTTTATTGCTGCTCATCTCATTCTAGTTCATAACCATTTTTTTATTTTTTCCCTATCAAATAATAATGTTTATGATAAGAAAAAACATGATTTATGATTAGCTTTTTTTTTTCTTTCACTTACTTGTAACAAATCCTTTTCTTTCTATGCGATCATGATAACAATTTCTTATAAATTTCTCAACCTCAACAATATTCTATAATGAATGGCATGAAACTTCCTCGATGCGTCAAGTTGTACAACTATCACAATCCCTATTTCCATATTTTCAGTAAATTTGTTATTTAATTATAAAAAATTGAAACTCTTTCTTACTCTCTTTCATGCTTTTAGGAGAGAAATTAACAAGAAAAAAAAATGATGCCTAGAGCTCTCCTAGCGTAGCTTGTATAAATTTAAGAATATTATATTTCATGAAAAGATAATTTTGTTGTTAATTTACGAAAGTTTTTGTGTGTTTTTAATCTTATATTTTCGTACCAAATCCTGTAGCACCACATTCGAACTAAAGATCCAATAGAATATGATATTGAAGGAATTTTCATATATTACCAAAATAAACCCTTATAAACCTAATTCATGACTTCATTCATGTTTTATATGGAATTTATAAAGGAATTCATGTCATGTATTAGATGTTTTCTCGAGCTAATCTAACCAGATTTCTATTAGTTTATGTTTGTTGTTTTCTTATAATTTACAAGAAAACAAAATGTTTGAAACCATCATATATACGTCTCTATAGTTGCTTGTCCTAAAATGTACCTATAATTTCAGTCACGGTGCATGGCCACTTACACTTCATGCTTTTTATTCTCAAGAAATTTACAAATTAAGACCGGTAATAAGACCTTTCGGATGGGTTTGGGTGCGACACACAATTTTTTAGTACTTTCCAATCCAAATGTATCATCTAACCATAGCTATGTTCACAAGAACGCCATAGTACTAAGTTGGGAACGGGCCTAACACACATCAAACGAGGCAACAAACATAGACCAGACTCGAAATATGACTATATGAGCTTCTTGTTGACAAACAAGAGGCGGCCAGTGAAGAGACAAGGACAAAGCAAACAGACCACAGAGAGTGGCCAAATAAATCTTATTACGAGGGTAAGATCACTCCTCAGTCATTACACTTTGCAAACGCAGAGGAGATTGATTGTGCAAAATCTAAAAACAATCGTATTTTTGACCAGAGGCTAGAAACTGAAGCTGAGCAAGAGGTAAGGTTTTAACGATATATGCCCCAAAGATCACACCATTTTCCCACTACACAAAAAGAGCATTCTTCATTTACCTTCTGAAGAAGGAAACTTGAGACAAACAATTCATTTGAAACTTGTCTTGCCCATTCGCTCGATAATTTGTCCGCCAAGCATGTTGTTGAAGCCATTCATCCAAGCATAATCCAAACCGCTGCCACTTAGATGTAGCTTGCCAAAGCTAAGAGGTTCCTTATGAAGAAGAGAGAATGAAAACCAAATAGAGAAAAAAAAGAGGAGGAGAAAAGGAAAGAAACTAAAAAGAAACCAAAGAAGGAAGAGATGTGAGAGACGCAGCTTGTAGCAATCATACGTTTAAGTAAGCAGAGAACTCAAGGGGATAAGTAAGACTATCCAGACCATTGGTTTTCTCTACCAACCAAATTTACTGATTTACCTTACAAAAGATTAGTCCTGCCTAAAAATCATCAGAATATGCTCCAGACGCAACCATCATTATGGACCTGCATGCATTCAATGTTTTTGGGTTGGAGACAGATAATTGAATCCTATACTTCCTCCTACTACGGGTAGCTAAGAAGCAATAAAGCTTAAAACCTAAAACTGGGGGCAGTCATTGTACACATTAGATTAAATAGAGCAACATGTCGCCAAGAAGGCTGTAACTCAGCATAGGTTTAGCATATTACTTCAAAGGATTTCAATACAAATGGAACAAGCATTGTACACCTCATAGTAATTGCAGCACATCTGTTTAGTTCCAAACTGAAGAAGACCTGCAAGAAACTCAAAAAGAAAGGAAAAAAGGATGCAAAATGTTTATTAAAACTAAAGGCCAAAAGGTAAATATAGAACTCCAGATAGCCTTTTATCATTGTGTCAATAAAAAAGACAGCTTTTTATCCCGATAAGAACAAGGTTGATGGAAGCTCAAGCAATTGATGATATTGCATGTTCCTAAATAGTTGAGGAATCTTGTGCCCGGTGCTGCATCAGATGCAAATGGCATCTGTTAGTATCCGGTAACTCTCAATTTCAAAACTCTTCTAAATCATGAAATATTACCAGCAGCCTCTCAGGGTTAGCAGTCTTAGTTGAAGTTCTCCTCAGCATCCAATAATTGCATATGCTTCACTTTAGCACTTTCAGCAGTTTCCTTCGTCTCACAAGCCTCCTTCAAACCCTTATCTGCATGCAGATCGTTTAGACTTAAGCAATTGCCACACAAAATTATTTCAGTTTATAAAATAATACCTGAATTTTCATCTCCATTGTCATCTATCGGATCATCTGAATGGTATTTCTCTTTCATAGATTTTGGTCCCGAGTGTCTTTTCTTGATCTTATGATCTTCTGAACTAACAGGAGATGATGATCTATTGCCTCGTCCTTTGTCGCCTCCAGGAGAAGATGACCGCAATCTTTCATGACGTTTTGACCTTTTATCTCTTGAACTGTTCTTTCTTTCTATTGATCTTGACCTGGAGTGTCGCATATGTCTTGATTTTCTTTCATCCGAATATCCAGGGGATGATCTGATATCTCTCCCTCGCTTACCCTCAGAAGATGGTGACCTTGACCGTCTTCCACTATGACCTTTGGACTTTTTGTCCCTGCTCCGAGTCTCCTTGTTAAAACTACGCTTAACTTCCACTGACTTTGACCTGGACCTCCTTCGACGTGATCCTGTGTTTTTGTCTTCATCCAGCTTATCTTTCCCAGAAGACCTGTTTTTCGTTTCCAATGATCTAGACCTGGACCTTCCCCTCCTTTGTTTCTTCATATGATAGTCCTCTACCAATGATGTTGATCTGCGCCTACTGTGACGGGACTTCACATCATCGTCTCGAGAAACATCAACATCCTCATGAGAGCCATTGCCGTTTTCCAGTGATCTGGACCTGGACCTGGACCTGGACCTGGACCTCCCCCTCTGTTTCTGTTTTATTTCAGCAGAACTTGGGGATGTATCTCGGATTTTATTCTTATCTTCACGAGTTCTTGACCTCGACCGCTTTTTGTGATGTTTCAATTCCTCATCTCTAGCTTCATCCTTCTTATCTGCAGAATCTTCCACTGATCTGGATCTTGAACGTGTTCTGCGTTTGAGTTTGTTTTCTTCATCATCTCTTGGGGTCGACTTAACTTCCTTACGTCGCCTCGGTGATCGTGAACCAGCACGAGATGATTTTTTATCTCCATGTGATGAGCTATCGCGTCTATGTCTTGACAGTTCTGAATCTTCTTGTCCAGATTTTCTTTTTTTGGGGCTTACACTCCTACTTCTCCTTGAACTGGCAGAATGGTGTTCATCTGATCTACCGTATCTCCTACTTTCAGAAATATCCCTAGAATCTCTATATGACCGCCTTCTCCCCTCATAAGTTGATCGCCGATAATATCTCAACGGTGATCTTGTTCTGTGACTTCTTGGGCGACGAAACGGTGGTGAGTAAGATGGAGATCTCCGTCTTCGCCTGTAACTAATTGGAGATTTTGACTTTGATCTCGACCTCGCAGGAGAGTTAGATGGTGACCTGCACAAGAGATGTGACTATTAGTTTACCTTTTAAATGACAACATTATCAAAAAGAGAAAGGAGCAAGCCATAGGTCATTGAGGGAAACGTTTATAAATTTGTATTGAAAGCCAACCTAGATTTCTGATCAGCATCTTTTTCATCATTTGCAACTCCATCAGGTCTCAGTTTCCTACTTATCTCTGCAGCTCTAGCTGCTGCTAGCTCGGTGGCAGACTTCATGGTGGCAGCTCTATTTGCTGCCTGCTGAGTAGCCATTGCTTGTTGCATTAGTATAGACTGTTGGAATTGCATCTGCTGCATGGCAACGGCCTGTTGCATCATCATTGGTAGTGAGGATGAAGAATTATTTGAAGATGGTTTCTTAGGAAGCGATTTTGCAATCTCAACATTCATTGGTCTACCAAAGACTTCAGTATTGTTTAATGCCAATGCAGCCGTTGCTTCTTCGGAATTTGAGTATTCTATATAGGCGAGATGCTTCGAATCAGCTATAGTACAGTCAACTACTGTGCCACAGAAGCTAAATAGCTGCCTAAGTTGTTCAGTTGTAAGCAGTGGACTTAGGTTGCTAACTTGGAGAAATTTCTTCAATGCATCCCCGTTTTCTCCTTTTTCTGGGGAACCAAAACCAAAAGCAACTAGAACTCATGAGTATCCAGAAAGGGAAGAAAACTAAATAAATATCTAATGGAAATTCAACTTGAGACCCAAAATAAAATAAATAGAGGTATATGTATAGAGAGACCAGCAACAAAAAGCATAGTACCTAACGAGCCCTTGTTTGATTGAGCCTGTGCTTGCATCTGAGAAGCATGAGCTTGAAGGGCCTGTGCGGCAACAATGGCTTGGGCAGCAGCCATTGCTGCAGCAGAAGGTGCCATAGGCACCTGACTCATATTACTCATACTTGTTGTTGCAGCTATAGCAGTCATCAGCAAATTCTGAGGAGGGTGATTTAACTTGCACATAGTATTTGCACATCTACCATTAAGATATTCCCGACAGACTTCCCCAAGCGAAGCTCCAACTCCAGGCAAAATAGCACCACCTGAAGGACCAGAGGCAATGCCTGGAACCATTCCCAGCAGCCCCGGGAAAGCACCCGAAACAGAACCAGTGTAATTGGGCATGTTTGGCATGGTTTGGTTAATAAGGTTGGAGTATGAAGCTGGAGCAGAACCCATTAATCCAGTCGAAGAAGACCCTGTTTCAGATAATCATAAAGAGAAAACCTTACCATCAAACAACGTTTATATACATAAGAGAACAATAATGGAAACAAACGTGCATCAATAAGATTCTTGATAGTGAGATGAGAACAAGTAATCAGATTCATTACCTTGGCTAAAGAAGACAGGAAAAGGACTTCCCATGATCGCACTCCCATTACACTCAATGTTCACCATATAGTTACCTCTCTTAGGCACAACATAAGTAACAGCATAACTCCCATCTCCAACATCCTTAACCACTCCTTCTTGATCAGTACCACCAACACCAACTCCAGGAGAAACTTTAACCCTAATCAAAGCTCCACCATTAGGAACTTTTCTTCCATCAGAATCCTTAGTAACAACAACAAACGTAGACGGTACACAAGCCGTTCCACCACCAATCCCAGCACCAGAGGCTGTGGACTTACTCGGATCCACAGGACCAATTGGTTTCCTAGACAAGTAATGAGATTCATCATCCGAATCACTATCAGATTCCGGTGCAGATTCCGGTACCGTAGACGGAGCAGCTGCTTCAATCAACGGTGTAGTTTGATCTACACCTCTGAATGTAGCTTCAAAAGCAGCTTTCGCAGCAGCGTCTTTCTCTCCTTCGTCTTTGATTTTCGCATCTTCCGCATGTTTCATCCAAAAGGGCTTACCAGCAGCGGCAGCAGACCCACGATCTGAAGCCATCAAAATAAAGTTCCAATTTTTTATTTATCTTCTTCAATCTCAAATGAACGACCACGGACACGTAGAGCTTAAGCTTCCATTATCGATAACTAATCGAAGGTAGATTTAGCAGTTCTAGGGTTTCTATGGAATCGAAGAAGAAGAAGAAAAGAGGAAAAGGTCGAGTCTTTATCTAAGACGCAAGTGGACGGATCTCTTTCTTCTTTTGGGAGCAACTACACGATTAAGCCTCTTTCTCAAAGAGAGGCTTCTCTAGGTAAATTCTAATAGTTTTTATTTTTAACTTTAGCCGCGACTATTTGTGCTATATTTTGACTGTGGTCCTCGTATATGTTCAAACTTACATATTTGATCGCATACTTCACAAAATACAAAGATTTGCCGACGTGAGTCCTTTTCTTTTGGTTTAATACCCCAAGATTCAAAAGTGAAGGAGTGAATTGGTGAAATGGTGAAAAAATATAACAAAACTGAGAAACTAGTGACACGATGGGACGAAAATACTTTTGAACACTACTTTTAAAAATTCAGAAAATTAATTTGACAAACATAGAATTTCGTTATTTATTTATTTATTTATTTATATATTTAAAAAATTAAAATCATTCTATTGATTAAAAGTTTACAAAGCGCAAGCAAAATTCCAAAAACTCACAATGTAAGAATTTTTGTTAGAGAATGATATTAATGTTAGAAACTTAATTTTGAAAAACTCCAAACCAGGAGGGTAGAACCTATACACCAGATGATGTTACGTTCTGAGATCGAGATAACACCAAATGATGTTTTTAATGTCGAGAATGAGAGCAGTAAAAGACTATGAGACATTTGTGTGAAGCCTAACATTCCTTTCTTTCTAGATGATGTACATGGAGACTTGGTGTACTAATTTTAGAATGAGGGCCACATTCTTGTCTCTGCAAGGCTTCTTGATCCAAGTCTAATTATCCTTAGAGCCCGCTGGATATAGGTAAGACCATACAGCAGAAGTTGAGCAAGTACGTGAAACCGGTTTGTCGCCTATCTTCCACTTGAAACAGTCCTCCCCACCAAGGGGATTAACACTGTGAGGATCTTAAAGGCATTGTTGAAGCAGTGTAATGATGGGATTCCTACTTCTGCTCTCACAAATCCACACCACTCCCCACCTCTCTATTAAGGATACAGATCAATCATAGCATATGATTTTGATCGATTCACTCAATACAATCTTCTAATTATGTAAATTGTATATTCTTATTTAATTCCTGTAGAATATTCTAGAGAACAAAGGCTTGTATATATATTTCTCTTTGTACTCAATAAAGATTATCTTTCAATCTCATCTTAACATGGTATCAAGAGCCATTACGATATAACACAAAATCTTTTTTTTTTTTCTTCATCTTCTTTCTTCGACAGCAGCCATGTCTGGTTCTTCTAATACAACTCTTCCACCTCAGATTACAGAAACAATAACAACAAATCATCAAATCCTTCTCAACATCAACATGACAAACATCACAAAACTCACATCCACAAACTATCTTATGTGGAAGCTAAAAGTGCATGCTCTAGTCGATGGGTATGGTCTAGTTGGCTACTTAGATGGCTCCATCGATTCACCATCTGCTACAGTCACTGTCAACGATATCACTACTCCAAATCCTGATTTTACAATCTGGAAACGCCAAGATAAGTTGCTTTATAGCGCCTTGTTGGGGTCCATATCGCTCCTTGTTCAAGCAACTCTCTCTAGGACCACTTCTTCTGCTGAGATTTAGAGCACGCTAGCTGAAACGTATGCCAAACCGAGTAGAGGGCATGTTCGTCAAATCCGAGATCAAGTCTGGAAAAAAGGCAATCGCACCATTGATGAGTTTCTTCACGGCATCACGACTCGATTGGATATCTTGGCAAGCCTTGGCAAACCAATGGAGCATGAAGAGTATATTGACACAATCCTTGATGGATTACCTGAGGAGTACAAGTCCATCGCTGATCAGATCGAGAGTCGTGATGTACCGCCAATAATCACATATGTTCACGAACGTTTGCTCAATCACAAAGCAAAACTTCTTTCTCAGACTGCTCCGTCTTTGCTTCCAGTTACGGCAAACGTTGCTACTCAACGATAAAACAACTACACTCAGGGTGGCAGCAACCATACCAACAACAGTCACAATAACAACAACAACGGTAACTACAACAATGCGCACAACCAGAACCACAAATCTCGTAACAACAATATCGACACGTCAAACAATAATTGGCAATCAACCAACAATAGATCTCCTCCTTCCTACTTAGGTCGATGCCAATTTTGCAACACACAAGGTCACTCTGCCAAGAGATGTCCTCAGCTTCAACACCGTGTGAATCAACAAGGAGCATCACATGCTACTCCATTCACACCATGGCAGCCTCAAGCTCACCTTGCACTTGGTTCGTCCTACCCAGCAGATCGGTGGCTACTGGACAGCGGAGCAACGCATCATATTACTTCTGATTTACAAAACCTCTCGTTACATCACCCATATTCTGGTGGAGAGGATGTAGTGATTGGTGATGGTTCAGGACTTTCCATCACTCACACGGGTTCCACAACTCTCTCTTCTCCTTCAAATGCCTTTCGATTAAATGATGTGTTGTGTGTTCCTAATATACACAAGAATCTTATTTCGGTGTATAGACTATGCAATTCTAATCAAGTTCGGTGGAATTTTTCCCGGCTTCTTTTCAGGTGAAGGATCTCAACACGGGGGCCCTGTTACTTCAAGGCAAAACTAAGGATGACTTGTATGAGTGGCCAGTTTCAGCTTCTCAAGTTTCTGCTCTTTATGCTTCCCCAAGTCCAAAAACTACTCTCTCCTCTTGGCATGCTCGGCTAGGTCATCCGACGTTGTCCGTTTTGAAATCGATTGTCTCAAATATTTCATTACCAGTGTCGTCTTCATCATCGAAACAGTTGACTTGTTGCGACTGCTTACTTAATAAAACACATAAGTTGCCTTTCGCTTCATCGTCGATTGTATCTACTAAACCTCTACAATATATCTTCACAGATGTCTGGACGTCGCCCATACTATCGGTTGACAACTACAAGTATTATGTCATATTTGTGGATCATTATACTAGATATACGTAGTTTTATCCTCTCAAACGCAAGTCTGATGTCAAAGAAATATTTGTTGGGTTTCAAGCACTTGTGGAGAATTGTTTCAAGGAAAAGATACAAACACTATATTCGGATAATGGCGGATAGTACATAGCTTTGAGGGATGTTCTACGAACTCAAGGAATTGCACACTATACAACACCACCACACACACTGGAGCATAATGGTCTATCGAAACGTAAGCATCGACACATTGTCGAAACTGGTTTAACGCTATTGTCTAGGGCTTCTATGCCTAAAGCGTACTGGCCTTATGCTTTCTTCTACAACAATTTATCTGATAAATCATCTGCCTTCGCCAGTAGTGTCCTCTACTTCACCTTATCAACATCTTTTCAAGGTACCACCAAATTATCATAAGTTTAAAGTTTTTGGGCGTGTGTGCTTCCCATGGTTGAGACCATATGCTGCGCATAAGCTGGATGAACGTTCCACGCTATGTGTGTTTCTTGGTTATTCGAATACTCAGAGTGCTTATCACTGTTTGGACATGAAGACTGGACGTGTGTATACATCAAGACATGTGCAATTCATAGAGAATGAGTTTCCGTTTGCAAAATTGTCAGGTTCCAACACCGTGTCGGAAGATTCAGCAATTGTATCATCGGATCTCCAGCTGCTACTCATACAGTCATCGTCCTCACCGTGTTTGAGCCTTCACCCGCTGCCGTCGCATATTGTCCAAACCACACGTCGATCTCTATTGCAGAACAGAAACGAGATTTTCTCCCTAGATTTAACGGGGTCTTCCACGTCTCCTAATCCGCTGCTGCCGAATCAATCTCCGGTGCCTACTCAACTTGCTCATTCTCCGACGACTGCTCAGGTAAATTCTCGTGAACCTTCTTCTTCCTCTCTTGAATTTTCTTCGAATCCTTCCGCTGAGCCTACTGCTCCCACAGAAAATGGGCTGCAACCCACAGCCCAGACAACACCACCAGAAACAATATTAACCACACAAGCCCAAATAGAAACCTCAGCCCATACACAAACAACAGCCCATACACAAAACAATTCCCAAACAAATAGCCCACATAACCCACACAACTCGTGGCAAGAAAGGCATAACTAAACCGAACAAAAAATATTTGTTCGCTGCATCTCTTGGTGAGCCACGAACGGCAAGTCAAGCTCTCCTTGATGATCACTGGCGTCAGGCTCGAACAGATGAAATTAATGCTCAACTCAAGAATTACACTTGGGATCTAATTCCTCCCCCACCATCGCATGTCACTATTGTGGGTTCTCAGTGGATTTTTACTACAAAATATAACCCGGATGGATCTATCAGCAGGTATAAAGCTAGACTCGTAGCTCGTGGTTTCAATCAGCAACACGGTCTCGGAAGAGACATTTAGTCCAGTTATTAAGTCTACAACGATTAGGATTGTCTTAGGTGTAGCTGTGGATTGTGGTTGGCCAATTCGGCAATTGGATGTGAACAATGCGTTTCTTCAGGGCACGTTGACAGATGAGGTTTATATGTCTCAACCTCCAGGATTTGTAGATGCTGATAGACCACACTATGTTTGCAGATTAAGAAAGGCAATTTATGGTTTAAAACAAGCACCTAGAGCGTGGTACATGGAACTTCAAAATTATTTGATATCGGCTAGTTTTGTTAATTCGGTTGCTGATACGTCTTTGTTCATTCTAAGACATGGTATCTCTGTTGTCTACATGATGGTCTATGTGGATGATATTTTAGTCACAGGTAATGATGGTGTGCTACTTAATCAGACACTTGATGCTTTAGCAACACGTTTTTCGGTTAAAGATCATGAAGAATTGTCATATTTTCTTGGGATAGAGGCTACACGTACACCTGGTGGCTTGCATTTGAATCAGAGAAAGTATGTTCTAGATCTTCTTGCTCATAAAAACATGCTGACGGCCAAACCAGTTTCGACTCCCATGGCCACATCTCCAAAATTAACAGTTCATGGTGGCATAAAGCTTTTGGATCCTAAAGAATATAGAAGTGTTGTTGGTAGTCTTCAGTATTTGGCATTCACACGACCGAATATCTCATTTGCTGTCAATCGCCTCTCTCAATACATGCATTCTCCAACCTCAGATCATTGGCAAGCAGTTAAAAGATTGTTACGCTATCTCAACGGGACTGTTACTCATGGTATATATCTACGTCGCAACAATTCATCGTCACTTCATGCATTCTCCGATGCAGATTGGACAGGTGACTCAAATGATTATGTGTCTACTAATGCATACATTGTCTATCTTGGGCATAATCCGGTGTCGTGGTCGTCCAAGAAGCAGAAGGGGGTAGCTAGATCTTCTACGGAGGCGGAGTACAGATCAGTTGCAAATGCTTCGACAGAGATACGTTGGATTTGTTCGTTGCTTGATGAACTGGGAATTGTCTTACCAAAACCTCCAACCATCTATTGTGATAATGTGGGTGCTACTTACTTGTGTGTGAATCCGGTATTTCATTCAAGAATGAAACACATTGCGTTGGATTATCATTACATTCGCAATCAAGTACAAGCCGGAGCGTTAAGGGTGGTCCATGTTTCTACAAAATATCAATTAGCGGAAGTGTTGACCAAACCGTTAAACAAGTCTCAATTCAGTAATCTAGCTCACAAGATTGGAGTTTCTCAAGGACCCTCCATCTTGAGGGGGCGTATTAAGGATACGGATCAATCATAGCATATGATTTTGATTGATTCACTCAATACAATCTTCTAATTATGTAAACTGTATATTCCTATTTAATTCCTGTAGAATATTCTAGAGAACAAAGGCTTGTATATATATTTTTCCATGTACTCAACAAAGATTATCTTTCAATCTTATCTTAACACTCTCTTAGCATCAACAACTATTGCAATTACGGCAACCCTGCAATCCTCGGACCAGAATCCCATGTAATCTCCAGTAATGGACCTAACTTTGTCTAATTATCTCTCCAAACGGCAACTTACACCATAATCTATTTGACACACAATAAACAGTTTTGCAAGAGGTCTTAGGTTGCACAGGTTCTTCCAAATTTGTTATTTATGTAACGTCTAAATACATTTAAAACGTTATTTTAACAAAATTTACAAACAACTTAAGAATTTTTTTACTTGTTAACAGATGATTAGTTCTTATAAATCAATCTCAATGTAGCTACATCGTAAATTCGTAACTACATTCATCAATGTTGTTGTTATTTAAACTATCTCAAATATGTCATGGAGATACCCCCCCCCCTTGACTTTGGACCCCTTTCTTGCCGGTCATATGTAATTCATAAATTATTGTAGGTAGACCATTAATTAAAAATATCGTATTCTAACATGTAAAATAAATATATAATTTTGTAAAACAACAAAAAATATATAATTTTTAATTTCAATTATAATTTTTCTATACATTTCCAAATCCATAATGATTTCAATTATAGATTTAAAATCATATAAAAACATTAAACTATAAAAATATGGACTAACTCAAATTTACTCTAATACTTAAAATTATCTCACAAAAATGATCGAACTTTGTATTAAGAACATAATGTCATACATCAAAATTAACTAATCAAATTTAAAATTTGAAAAATAAACATTTATATAAGTTGTACTTTCAAATATAATATTTTAACCGTTATTTTTTGTTTATTAATTGACGTTGCCTTAAAAAAGCATCATTATGTGCTATAGCATGGTGTTAATTATTTAAATATTTTTGGTTTCTGGACTGCTATTTCGTCTATATTATTAGATGGTTTATTTGTATTAAACATTTTACTAGCGTGCGAATCCTTATTTATTATTATAATAATAATCTAAAGATACAAGTTATTGAATTACTTCCATATTCTCCACACAAATGTAAGGAAACTTTAGGGGGAAAATGTCAATAAAATCTTTATCAAGATTCGTGACAAAAAAAAAAAAGGGTCTGAGAACTGAGATACCATGATTTTGAATTGTAAAATTGTAAGGCAAAAGAAATAAAAGTAAGAATGAAGCAATTTTGACAAAAAAGAATTAATAATAATAATAATAGAAATATATATGGAAAAAAGGAAGCAATTAGAGAAGGTGGCGAGCATGTAAATTGTAATAATGTTTATGTAAAGAGAATAATATGAATTGGCAAATTCCTAATTCCTGAGCTGTTGTATTTACACCCCTAAATCCGCTGGATTCTCTCAAATTCTTCAGCAACACAACAACAACAAAACCCTAATTTGTTTCTGTTTCAACAGAAGAACAAAACAACTAGAAATTTAGTTGTGTCGTTCGTCCATGGCCTCTTTAGACTCAGATTCTTCTTCTTTTTCTTAGTTTTGTACTTTTTTTGTTTGCTGTTTTTTTGGGAGAAGAGAACGTGGCAGAGTTAAAGGTACCATTCGAATATTCCACAAAAAGCACGTTCTTGCTCGTGATATTTTTTTTTGCCTAATTTAATTTATCTTTTTTTTTTTGGTTGCAATCACTATGTCAAATTGCGTTTGAGTTCTGTGTAATATGATTTGATGATTGTGAAGCAATTGGATTTAGTCTTTTGGCGTGTTCTTTACTTCCTTGTATTTGTTTTCAATTACCGGCGATATTTTAGTGGTTTGAGAATTAATAGTTAATGTTTTGTTAAAGGTAACGTATTTGAGAGGGTTTTGAGGTTTCATACGTTAATTTTTCGGGTAAAATCAAAAGAACAAGTCTTATCAAAATTTTCAAAACTTGAAGGACCGTAGATTCTATTTTAGAAGTAAAAATTTTGTCTCTTTCTTCGTCTTCTTGTTTTTTTTTTTCGTTTGGAGTTTAGAGATTTGTCTTAGCATCATTATTCGGTTTTTTTCTTCTTCTGATTTCGATATGATTCTAAATTCTCTCTGGGTTTCTATATTTGTATGTTCTGCCATTTATTGGGAAATTTTAAGATATTTCTTTCTGAATGATCGATTCTTGTGTTTTTGGTTGATGAGCTAGTAATCAGTAATGATCATCTTTTCTCCTTTTTCTTCCTAGTTTTATTAGAAATCAGATTTATTTGCCTTTGATGTTCATATTCTGTTTTTGTGTGTCCAGATGCAAGAATCTCTTTGAAAATTATTGGAATCTTTCTCTCCAAAACTTCTTCTGGGAGCTTACTATTTCAAAGCTGATTCATCTTACTTATATATAAAAAATTATATATAAGCTAAGATGGATCAAATGTCACCTGATAACATAAATGGAGTCATTTTAGCAGTGTCTTCAAGTATTTTTATTGGTTCTAGCTTCATCATCAAGAAAAAAGGTCTCAAGAAGGCCGGTGCAAGCGGAGTCCGAGCAGGTGAGCTTCCATTACATCCCCAAGTTCTCGAAATTAACAATTCAATCTAAATTCTGATTAGTTTAACTTCTTGTTAATTATCCGCGATCAGGTGAAGGAGGGTATGGATATTTAAAAGAACCATGGTGGTGGGCTGGAATGATAACAAGTAAAGTCTTATCAAATTCTGCAAAATGTTTCAAAACTCAAGATTCTGTTGAATTGTAATGAGAGATGTGCCAAATGACTAATCATGTTTCGGTCTCTTAATTTAGTGATTGTTGGGGAAGTAGCAAACTTTGCAGCCTATGCATTTGCACCGGCTATTCTGGTAACACCTTTGGGAGCTTTAAGTATTATATTCAGGTATTCTTATTGTTGAAACCTGCATCAGTATCATAATATAGGTTATGTTATAGACTATGGTTCTCTTGAAAACATGAACCTATGTTTTATGCAGCGCAGTGCTAGCGCATTTTATTTTGCAAGAGAAATTGCATATGTTTGGGATACTCGGTTGCATTCTCTGTGTTGTTGGGTCTACAACTATAGTCTTACACGCTCCACATGAGCAGAAGATAGAATCAGTCAAACAAATATGGCAGCTTGCTATTGAACCAGGTTAGATGATTATTCTATAATTACCACAAGTTTTGGTACACAAAATCGATTTTAGTAAGACTGATTTATATGATGCACAGGTTTCCTTGTGTATTCTGCTGTGATCTTGATTGTGGTGCTTATATTGATCTTCTACTATGAACCGCGATACGGAAAGACTCATATGATAGTATATGTTGGAATATGTTCCTTAATGGGTTCTCTTACTGTACGTTTTTCTTGAGCTCTCTATCTCTCTTTGTTAACTATATATGTTTCACGGGAGCTTTCCTCAGGCTTTCTTGATTTTATAGGTTATGAGTGTCAAGGCTGTGGCGATTGCGATAAAGTTGACATTTTCGGGGACGAATCAGTTCAAATACTTCAACACTTGGATTTTCGTTTTAGTAGTTGCGTTTTGTTGCCTTTTACAAATCAACTATTTGAACAAGGTAAACAAAAACACTCCTAACATTCAATCGATATCGCTCGCGCCTTCACATTCATTTTTCTGAGTTTTTCTCTTTGTATTTGGCTATCAGGCACTAGATACATTCAACACCGCGGTTATTTCACCGGTTTACTACGTTATGTTCACAACTTTCACCATCATAGCTAGTATGATCATGTTCAAGGTCAAAAAAATCCATTTTCTTCTCTACCAAGTAAATTAACTCCACTCAAAACAGTTTCCTCTGTTGTGTGATTTACAGGATTGGGCTTCTCAGAGTGGATTGAAGATTGCAACAGAGTTGTGTGGTTTTGTGACGATTTTGTCAGGAACATTTCTGCTTCACAAGACGAAAGACATGGGAAATAGTGGAAGTGGAAGTGGTCGTGGATCTGTCTCTATGCCTAGAGACACTCCTGTCTTCACCAACTCAGGATCCGCTCGGAGCTCCAGCTCCGATAAAATAGCCTCCTGATCTAACGGCCAAGATCTCCCCGTGTACGTAAACGTGAGCAACGAAAGACTTTAAAGCATAAGGATCGATCTATTTTTGATATTTGTTAGGAACCACTATATTCTTTCTTTTTTATTCTCTCACATTATGAGAATGTAATTTACAACTACATAGAATTAAAAAAAACAAGATTTTTTATTTAATTAGATGTATTATAATGATGTGCATATAAACTGAACCAAATCCAAAGAATGTCAAAGATCATTTGGAGAAACCATTGTCTTGACATAAACTTTTGCGTCACGACAACCACTTAAGCTGTGTGTAACTGGGTAATGAAACCTTCCATTGGCACAGTTATAGAGAGCTAAACCGGATCTAAATTCTAATAAAACCACTAAACCATCTGAGATCCATAGTGGTCGAACAAAGTCAGTTAAACCTGGAATGCTCAAGAGTGTAGACCAAGATTCTACTTGTCCAAACTCCTTCATCACCAGAACATCTGCGTTAGCTCCTTTGCAATAACACACCATCGAAAGACATCCTCTTAAATCTCCAAGCGTCAATGTGAAACATCCTTTGCTGCAACAACTTGGCCCGGGAAGCTCCTTAAACACATCACGTGACATATCATATGATATGATGGTACATGATGACGATGATGATGAGTGAGTGGCTGCCCAGTTTAGAGTCCCCTTGATGTAGATTCCGGATCTTGATTTGTCAGAAATGACAACATTAAATGGTAAACAAGTGTTGTTGCTTCTTCTCCAGAGCTTTTGTCTCGTTGAGTAGATCTTTGCCTCTGTCTTCACTTGTTGTCTTTGTTGCAACAATGCAACCACTTTATAGTCATCTTCACTTTCATCATAACCAAAGCCATACGTTACAACAAACTCATCCTCACTCGTATCAAGATCCGAACCAGACAATCTTTGTTGAAGCTTGATGGTTGGGTTCCACAGGTAGAGGCATTTATCGTAATTTACATGGAAACAAACCAATCCATGGCAAGTCCCCACGACTTGATAGTAATCTCTGCCTAAAAGCTCACCATCGTGCTCTGAGACTTTGACCGTTGACTCACTGTAGAGAGAGTGGACGCAGCACGACTTGAGATGGTACCGAGACGTTGTAATGACTCCGTAAGGACTCTTCATGGAAGTGGTTGCCTTCGATGCCTCCAAGATCGAAGCGTGTTTAAGAGCAAACAGAGTCTCCGAGATCAAAGATCTCCATGAGCTGCAAACGCATTTGAATCGGGTCAATGACTTAACGGGTAGTCTTAAGAGAATCTCTTCCACCATTTCAAGAGGAAGAATGGGTGGTGAGAACATCTCTCTGGTGGTTTCCTCCATGAGCCAGAGCAGAGGAACCAATGGTGTTGCACGGTATTATATAAGAAATATTAAAAGATCATTCTTTAGGTATGTGCATACAAGTAGTTGTGGAAAAAGAGGAGATGCATGTATCAGGATAATGTAAAATATTAAATATAACGTGGATATTATGTACTTTATGATAACCAATATATTTAGATATGGCGGATAATAAAATAATGTGGTAAAGATGTTGACATTTAAAAGAAACTTGAGGACATAAGGGGTAGGACCAGAAAAAGGTGTAGGACGATAAAGTTTGCTCCTCTTTTACGTCTCGCATTAAAAAATTGGTTCTTCCATAGGCATTATACAAGCAGCAAGCTCCATCATTAACTATGATGGACCGTGGCAGAAAAGTTCAAAAGTATTACAACAAAGTTGAAGAAAACGTTATAGAGATTGAAACTGAAGACAAACCGCAACAAGTCTTCAAGAAACCTAAAGTTATGGAGTTGAGGAAGTTGTTGTTAGACATGTAACTCACTTTTGGGAGGTTTTATGGAATGGGTTTGCTACACAAGTATTTTTCTCAATAGCATCCATGAAGCCTCATAACTTTTGTCGGGTATGTTAATCTGAGGAATTCATTACTTCATGACAAGAGTATATATTCATCAAGCTTAGCAAAACTAAAAACAATCATATATAAATGTTGTAAATTGAACGTGATATAGGCCAATGGCTTAATCATGTTCTTGTATCTTATGTTTTCGATTTGGGGAGATCAAATGTGACTTACATCATTGACCAGATCGAAGGAACTAACATTCTATCTTCATTTTTGGATCATATGGTTAAGTTGAGATCAGATGATTAGCTCGTCTAATCAAGATAAGCTAATGGAACGAGCTAACAAACATGGACTGATCACCAATTAGCTTTGATAACTATATTGATTCAACTTGGAGGTCATTGGTTTGATTCAACTACAGTATTAAATTAATCACCATAGACAAATATTTGATATTTACCATTACTTACATTGTTTCCACATTTATATGTAATTTTGTATAATAAAATATAGAAATGATCAAACAACCTAAAGGAAACAAGATAAATTCGAAAGTAACGTTTGGAAACATGACATATCCACTAGCAATTTTTTTTTTGCATTTCAAAATTTATTTATCTATTTGTTTTCTCTTTTGATAAAATCTGTATAGAAAATGCCAAAATGGCACTTAAAAGCTTAGGTTAATCACAGCCGTCAGATCTTCCCCATTAAAAAAATATTCTCCCGCTCCTATCCCAAATTCAAATTTCGAATTTTGATTCGGTCAAACACCCAACCGTTGTAAATCTCTCTCTCTCTGTCTCTTCAATATATCTCACTCAAATTCCTCATTTCAAAAACCAAAACCATACACCCTCCTGTGTTACGCTCTTCTTCTTCTTCGTTTCCTCTCTGCACTTTCGCGAAAACCCTAATTTCTAGATCTGTTTCTCTATAATAGCCTCTCTCCGTTTCTAGATCTTCAGATCTACTCTCTAGTTTCTCTCTCAGAAACTCGCTACCATGGCTACCAAACTCCCACTTCAGTCCAGCAACAACGCCAATGTTGCCAAGGCTCCGGCATCATCGCGAGCTGCCGCCGGGAAGACGATCGAGCAAATGTATCAGAAGAAATCGCAGCTGGAACACATTTTGCTCCGCCCTGATACATACATCGGATCGATTGAGAAACACACCCAAACACTTTGGGTTTATGAGAACGAAGAGATGGTTTGTCGTCCTGTTACCTATGTTCCTGGATTGTATAAGATCTTTGATGAGATTCTTGTGAATGCTGCTGATAACAAACAGAGAGATCCGTCGATGGATTCTGTCAAAGTTGTGATCGATGTTGAGCAGAACCTAATTAGTGTTTGTAACAGTGGAGATGGAGTTCCTGTAGAGATTCATCAGGAAGAAGGCGTTTATGTGCCTGAGATGATTTTTGGTCATTTGTTGACGAGTAGTAATTATGATGATAATGTGAAGAAGACCACTGGTGGAAGAAACGGATATGGTGCTAAGCTTACCAATATATTCTCTACTGAATTCATCATAGAGACTGCTGATGGGAAGAGACTCAAGAAGTACAAGCAGGTATTCAATCGTTTATTTCTTCTGTGATTTTGTTGTTGTTGTTTCATTTGTGGCGTAATTGATTGTTAAGTGTATGATTCGTTTAGGAACTTAAATGTTACTGGTGATGTTTTAGGTTTTTGAGAACAATATGGGGAAGAAGTCTGAACCAGTTATAACCAAGTGCAATAAGAGTGAGAACTGGACGAAGGTTACATTCAAACCAGATTTGAAGAAGTTTAACATGACTGAATTAGAGAACGATGTGGTTGCTTTAATGAGTAAGCGAGTGTTTGATATTGCTGGATGTTTGGGGAAGACTGTCAAGGTTGAGTTGAATGGCAAACGAATACCAGTAAAGTCATTCAATGATTATGTTGATCTATACCTAAATGCAGCTAATAAATCAAGGACGGATCCTCTTCCAAGGTTTGTTCTATGATTGTTTTTGTTCAATTATTACAATAGTGTTTCTTGGAATGGATTTTGATATTTTGAGTTGTGTGTTTAGGTTGGCTGAAAAAGTTAATGACAGATGGGAGGTTTGTGTGAGCTTAAGTGATGGACAGTTTCAGCAGGTATGTATACATTTGGGATTTGGCTGTCTATTATTACCTTTTTTCTTTATGAAGAATTAATAAAGTCTTAACAACGTTTTCTGCTGTTATCAGGTCAGCTTTGTCAACTCCATAGCAACAATCAAGGGTGGTACTCATGTTGATTATGTGACGAGTCAGATCACAAACTATATTGTGGGTATTGTGAACAAAAAGAATAAGAACGCTAATGTCAAGACCCATAATGTGAAGAACCATCTGTGGGTCTTTGTGAATGCGCTGATTGACAATCCTGCTTTTGATTCTCAAACAAAAGAAACACTGACTCTTCGACAGAGCAGTTTCGGGTCGAAATGTGAACTTTCAGAAGACATTCTGAAGAAAGGTATGGTGTGCGTGATCTGTCTATTTGGATAAGTGATGTAACTGGTTTCTAGAAGAGTGATTAATCCTTTTTTAATGTCATGTTTGTTTAGTGGCAAAATCTGGCGTAGTGGAGAATCTGCTTTCATGGGCCACTTTCAAGCAGAGCAAAGAACTAAAGAAAAGTGATGGAGCCAAGACAGGGAGGGTTGAAGTTGAGAAGTTAGAGGATGCAAACGAAGCTGGAGGGAAGAATTCTCAAAAGTGTACGTTGATTTTGACTGAAGGGGATTCAGCCAAAGCTCTAGCTGTAAGTAGTTTTGATCTATAGTTTCTGCTACCTCTTTATTTTAATCACAACACTCCTAATACTCATTATTGTCAGATGGCAGGTGTGTCTGTTGTGGGTCGTGACTATTACGGTGTGTTTCCGCTTCGAGGAAAGCTATTGAATGTTAGGGAAGCCAGCACCACTCAGATTACAAACAATAAGGAAATTGAGAACATCAAGAAGATCCTTGGGCTAAAGCAACATATGAAGTACGAGAATGTTAACTCATTGAGATATGGCCATATGATGATCATGACTGATCAAGTATGTTTACAGTCAAACTTCCTATCTTTACACTCAGTGCATTATTCTATATATACGTTTTCTTGACAAAATCTCTCCACCTTGTACAGGATCATGATGGTTCCCATATAAAGGGGCTCCTAATCAATTTTATCCACTCTTTCTGGCCGACGTTACTCAAGGTTCCATCATTCCTAGTTGAGTTTATAACACCCATTGTGAAGGTAAGTAGACAAACTTCATCCTTTCATAATACCTTATAGTGCTTGACATAGTACATATAAGAATGCTAACAACTGCTCTGAACATATTATACTCAGGCTACGCACAAGACTAAAGGAGTTCTGTCATTTTACTCAATGCCTGAGTACGAAGACTGGAAAGAAAGTCTGAGGGGTAATGCAACCGGATGGACTATCAAATACTACAAGGTTTACTTTTTGTTGTAACTATTTAGAGAGAACTTTTTGAAAGTGCTCATGTTCAGTGCCTACTAAATGTCCTTATATCTTTCCAGGGGTTGGGTACAAGTACGTCGAAGGAAGGCAAAGAGTACTTTAATAATCTTGGTCTTCACAAAAAGGATTTCGTTTGGGAGGATGAGCAAGATGGAGAAGCCATTGAACTTGCTTTCAGTAAAAAGAAGATTGAAGCCCGAAAAAACTGGCTTTCAAACTATGAGGTATGGAGGATTGAGTTATCTTTAAAAATATCTGTTCACTGCTTATTACATCTGCCTGTTCTGATGTCCCTTTTTCCATTCAGCCTGGCACTCATCTTGATCAGCGGGAACCGAAAGTTACGTACAGTGACTTCGTGAACAAAGAACTGATCTTGTTCTCCATGGCGGATCTTCAACGGTCAATTCCCTCAATGGTCGATGGGCTCAAACCGGGTCAGAGAAAGATACTTTTCTGTGCATTCAAGAGAAACTTAGTTAAAGAAGCCAAGGTTGCCCAATTCTCTGGTTATGTATCAGAGCACTCAGCTTATCATCATGGCGAGCAGAGTCTTGCCAGTACTATCATAGGAATGGCGCAGGATTACGTAGGCAGCAACAATATCAACTTACTTCAACCAAATGGTCAATTTGGCACACGAACTTCGGTAAGTATAGCTAATAGACCAACTGTTCTCTTTTATCTATGCTTGTACTCATCATAGTGTACACAATTATAGGGTGGAAAAGATGCAGCTAGTGCAAGATACATTTTCACTAGGCTCTCTCCAGCAACAAGGATCTTGTTTCCCAAGGATGATGATGTCTTACTTGATTATTTGAATGAAGACGGGCAAACAATAGAGCCAACTTGGTAATTCTTTGCTCTCCTGAATTATATGTTTTTCTTAAGACTAGTTAACTTAATATGTTAATGCTGGTTAGGTACATGCCCATCATTCCAACTGTACTTGTCAATGGCTCTGAAGGCATTGGAACTGGGTGGAGCACGTTCATACCGAACTATAACCCTAGAGAGATTGTTGCTAATGTAAGGCGTCTACTCAATGGTGAAAGTATGGTGCCTATGGATCCTTGGTATAGGGGTTTTAAAGGAACTATTGAGAAAACTGCGTCCAAGGAAGGTGGTTGTACCTACACAATCACTGGTCTATATGAGGAGGTTGATGACACAACTATTAGAATCACGGAGCTGCCCATCAGAAGGTGGACTGATGATTATAAACAATTCTTGCATTCATTAAAGACAGATAGTGGTGGCCCCTTTTTCCAGGTAGATGCCTGCTTTAATCACAACCTAATAGTATTCTTGTATGCTTCTTTCTTATTCGTTCTTTTTCTTTCTTCAGGACGTCAAGGCATACAATGACGATACATCTGTGGACTTTGACCTTATATTGAGTGAAGAGAACATGCTGGAGGCTCGGCAAGAGGGCTTTCTGAAGAAATTCAAACTCACCACGACGATTGCTACAAGTAATATGCATCTCTTTGATAAAAAAGGTGTGATAAAGAAATATGCGACTCCAGAACAAAGTAAGAGAAAATTCAACTTGTTTTCATTCTGTTTTTCCCTCCTCTATAAGACATACTAAAGTTACTTCCCACGTTGCAGTTCTTGAAGAGTTCTTTGACCTCAGGCTTGGATACTATGAGAAGAGAAAGGTTTGAAAATCTTAAACTATGATTCAGTCCTTCGGAGGTTTTAGTCATTAATGTAATGTTCTAATCTTTAACTGTCTTGTGATGATACAGGAAATTATGCTGAAGAATCTGGAACTTGAGCTGCTGAAACTAGAAAACAAAGTGAAGTTTATTCTTGGAGTTCTCAGTGGAGAAATCAAAGTGAATAATAGAAAGAAAGCTGATATTGTTGAGGACTTGAGACAGAGAGGGTTCACACCATTTCCGAAGAAGGCCAAGCCTGTAGAAGCTGCAGTTGCTGGAGCAATTGATGCAGCTGAAGAATCTGAAGAAAGCTCAGTGGCTCCTGCACCAAGCTCCACTTATATACCCGGCTCAGACTATGACTACCTATTGGCAATGGCTATAGCAACTTTGACTCTAGAGAAAGTCCAGGAGTTATGCGCAGACAGAGATAAAATGAATGAAGCAGTTGAAGACTTGAAAAAAGCCACACCGAGATCCCTCTGGCTCAGAGACTTGGAGTCTCTTGACATGGAACTAGATGTAAGATTTCACAAATCTAACCCTTATATATAACGCTTAACATTTGCCAATTTTTAATTGATACACACACCTTGTTCCTCATATTGCAGAAACTTGATCTGGACGATGCTCAAGCCGAAAAAGAGAGAAAGGTAGCACAGGCAAAAATCAGGGCCAGTGCTGGAGCACCAGTAAAGGGTAAAAAACAAGCGCCAAAGAAACCGGCAGCAAAGAAGACCACTAAGAAAGCCAGTGCATCCGAAACAACAGAGGATTCCTATTCAGCAATGGACACTGGTTAGTCTCATACTCCAACGTTTTCATTGTGTTTTATTTTCTTGGTTGGATCTAATATACATTGGAAACCTTTTCTTGATTCTATAAGATTACAATGTGGCGGAAGTGGTGAAACCAAAAGGTAGACAAGGAGCAAAAAAGAAGGCTCCAGCTGCAAAGGTGATTATTGCTTAATAGTTAATTGATAGGTTGATTGACAGTATAATCTGTAAATCTTATGCTGTTCGGTTTTTGTTTTGCAGGAGGTCGAGGAAGATGATGACATGTTGGATCTAGCACAACGGCTTGCTCAATACAATTTTGGCTCAGCGCCTGCAGATTCAAGCAGTAAGCTCTTAATAACTTAGATTGATCGAACACAACTGCTTGTATGTAATTTGGGTCCTGAAGTTAAGTCTTGTCTTTTATGTGGTTTTATCATCAGAAACATCGAAAGCAATATCTGTGGACGACGATGATGACGACTTGGTAGTTGAGGTTGCACCAGCCAAGAAAGGAGGAAGAAAACCGGCGGCGAGTAAAGCTGCAAAACCACCAGCAGCTCCAAGGAAAAGAGGGAAGCAGCCGGTTGCTTCAACAACAGAGGTTGTGACGATTGGTGTGTCGCCGGAGAAGAAAGTGAGGAAGATGAGATCGTCTCCGTTTAACAAGAAGAGTAGTTCAGTGTTGAGCAGGTTGGCTAATAAGGAAGAGGAGAGCTGCGAGGATGTGGTTGGAAACTCATCGTCGGAGAAATCTGGAGATGTTGCTGCGAAGTCAAGGCCTCAAAGAGCGAACAGGAGGAAAATGACGTATGTGTTGAGTGATTCAGAGAGTGAAACTGGGAATGATTCTGAGTTTGATGACATTGAAGACGACGAAGATGATGAGTAGAGTGAGAGTGAACCAACTCGGTTCTTGATATAATTCAAACTCAAATATTAGTTTCTTCCTTTCTTCCTCTGGTATTCTTTAGAGTTGGTGTTATAATTCTGATCAAAGACTATTTTCTCTAACGATTGCTACAAACTCTAGTTCGCTAAAGCATGTGGTCATTAATCAAGATAATAATATATTTATGGTGGTTTCCTCCACGAGCCATGTATGAAGTTGAAAAGTAGATTCATGTATTGGTATATGAACCGAGAATGGCTTCCAATTCAACACGTCGCTGAACGGAAGTATGTAAGAATCAGCGATGATAACGGGAACACAACCGGGGTAAAGTGACTCCACAATTCTCGGACTCACTACTTCACAACAGCTTGGACACAGACAAAACTTTGCCTTATCCATCATTTTGGTGTAGTTCATTGTTTTGGGGAGATACTCGTAGACAAGGACGTCTTTGTCTTTTTCTTTCCAGTGGTTGCTGGCGGTTCTCCGTGAGAACCGCCAGCAAAAAATGCTAAGAGTTTGCGGTTTTGAGGCGGTTCTCCGGTGTGTTACAAACCCTAATTGGCTGTGTGGAATGTTGATTTCTGGCAATCAAACATCTCTCATGGGGGTGAATCCTTCGGAAGCATTGGCATTGCAGAGAGCTCTGATAAAATGCCTGTATAGTTCTGGATCCACAGCTGACACATCAGGTGCCTTGAACAACAAGGCACAAAAAGAGAAAGTTAGGTTACGGGTTTTATGAAACTCTCTAAAAACAGGGAGGCTCACCCAATCGTGACAAGAGAGGAAGAAATGGTCAGCACCGCAACTGCGATTCCAATAAGGGTACCGGTTTGAAACGAAAGAGATGTAGTCTTTGACAATGTTTTGGAGGCGGTCACGTGCATAGCTAGTGTAAGGTATATAGAAAAAGCGTATGATGTTGACGATCCCTACAGGGATGTAAAACACGGTGGCTTTCCGTTCTCGATCTCGTCCATGAATTGGCCTTCAATTGCTTAAATGTTCTTGAGAGGACCCTTGTGAAACAGAGGAGCTTCTCCTTCTCTATATGTCCATATCTTGAATCTCTTCTCCATCTCTCTGTGGCTCCTGTTAAATTGTTGTGTATAGAAAAACATTACATATGCATAAATATCTCTGTGTTTACCTATAGATAGAGATGGATTGTATAAAGTGAGACTTTATGAAATTTATCATAAAAGTAAGAACAAAGTGAGTGATGTGTTTACAAAGGTCAAGTTGAGAGATGGAGAGAAATTATGGAGAACTCATAAAGCTAAAACTACTCTTCCCCAAACCCAAAGTGTGTCTTATTGTGAAATCTAAAGAGAGAGAGAGGGAGAGAAATGAAGACATGAATAATAATGAGGTCTAAAAGTATATACAAAAACAAAAGATGGGAAAAAGGGACCTTGACACTGCAAAACTAGTAGTGTTTAGGTTACTAAATATAGAAAGTTGATGTTGACAAATATATCTACTAAGGGTGATTTGGAGTCATTCAAAAAACAAGAAAGTACAGATCCTAATGAGTACCTACTACTAGTTAGCTACATACTAGTAAACTCCACTTTTTCTTTTAGCTTAAGTGATACCCTTAAAAATTTTATACTAAAAAAAGGCTTACAAACTCAAATTCAACAAGGAAAATTACCTGTAATTGATTAGAATGGTGGATAATAAGATAATGTGGTAAGGATGCTGACATATAGAGGAAACTTAAGGACATAAGCTAGAATCGACCATGAGAAGTTATTGGACAATAAAGTTTGGCATTTTCATGTCAAGTATCAGGAAGCTCCATCATTAGATATAATGGACCGTGGCATAACAATTCCAAAGTATTACAACAAAGAGTTGCAGATAACAAACCAAGGCAAAACTAAGGAGATAGATACGGAAGAAAAACTGCACAAACTCTTCAGGAAACACTAAGTTATGGACTCGAGGTGGTTCTTGGTACTCACTTTTGGAAGGATTCATTGGACTGGAGTTCTTCACGGGTCTGCTGCACAAGTATTTTCTCAATAGCATCGATGAAGCCTGATAAGTTTTGCCGGGTCTGTAAATCCAAGGAATTTGCTAGTTCCTGATGAGTATTAAAGCAAGAGATAAATCGTTAAGCTTAGCACAACTAGAAACACTTATCTCTATCACAATGTTGCAAATTGTATTTGGTCTAGGCCAGTGGCTTAATCATGTTATTATATCTTCCAAGTTTGATTTGGGAAATTACATGTGACTGATATCGATGACCATAGAGAAGGAACTAACATCCTATCTTCATTTCTACCAAATCAAGAAATAATGTTGAGTTTGGAGAAACATGGTCTTACCTCAACTTTGCAGATAAGGCTCAGAGAAATTCCCTTTGACTGATTGTCAGAATTCTTGAGAGATGCAAGCTTTAATGGAGTATTCAGCAGCGGCCAACCATGAGCGACCTTTAAAAATGCATCAATACCTCCAGCTATATGAGCCACAACTGTTTCATCTTTCTCGTAGTATTCAAACGTGTGCCTGCCATAGGATCATAGAACATGCAGTCATTTGGCTTGGTCAAACAACTCAATGATATGCTAGGAAAAAAAATTCAGCTCTTAAGCTACTGAAAAGAAAAGGTTCACCTGATTGTTTTTGATATCTTCACAATATATTTTCTCAAAGTGGTTGAAATAATTCTATCTTGCACTTTGGCGACGACCCACTGGACTGAAGATCTTGTGTCTAGCACTGCAGAGTGTAACCTTACCTGCCTGCGGTTTTTAGATATATTATGGCACACTCCTTAAAATTTAAACAAGCAGCTTTCTGAAAACAAGGATACCTTTCTAGCTTAGATATTAGTTTAACTTATTGAAAATGAAAATTAGATCTAGAGGTTGGATGCAGATACATATCTTACGGCTTCTTAGGTAAATATGTTAGCCAGAAGAAAGCTAGTATTAACAGAGGTACATAGAAGTTTAGATGCGGAAAAAGGGCTATAGAGCCAAATACCAAAATCACAAAACCTAGGTGTGATAGGGAACAGCCATCCAAGGGTATTCTTGCCATGCGGTTGCATACAACTGGTAACACTCAAGCCAGACTGAGTAATCTTTTAAAATTCGATACTCTCAATTTGAATGCTCTTGGTAACAAGAATGAATAGAAAAATATCATCTTATCGTCTCTGATTCCTTAATAGTCTGATAACTCAAGTACCCATACAATTCCAGATTGATAAGTAATACAATTTTCAGGATAACATAGAAAAGCTAGTGCACAAACCTGAAAGAATCAGCAGCCTCGATGATGTCTCCTATGTATACATCATTTGGAAACATCTGAGGGAGAAAGTATATTTCAATATTATTCACACAAAGGAACAAGAAGTAACAAACAGATACATTTATCTAGATTCATGCAAAACCAAAACATATACAAGTCAGCAGTGAAAGACGGACTGTTCTTACCTCAAATTTTGTTATCTCTGTAGTTTTATCCTTAAGATATATTAGCAATTCATGGATCAATTCAGATGGCTCAGAAGTGTGGTCCACTTTGTGCTGTCCAAGCAAGCCATCTAGTTTTGGAATATATGTTCGCAGTTGGAGCCTAATAAAGTTTTCATCATACTCGAGCACCTTCACGCCTGTCAATGCGTCTTCAACTTGTTCTGCTGCATCAAAGCTGATGGTAGAAGAAGTGAAGAACTCAAATGAAGATATGGTAAGGATGTAAATCTGAAAACACGTTTAAATTACCTTTTACGTACAGAATCCAGATCTTCCAATGCCTTGAGAATCATCCTTTTCTCCTCAATCTGATTTTCAAGTTCAAACATCTGAAACACGTTGTGAAAAAGGATGAATTGAGGTTTTAAAAACTAAGCAGATAAATGGAAGAGATCTAATCTTTTTCTATCAACCCGCAAATGAACACATTCTTTGCACGAAATAAAGCAACAAGAAGACAAGCAGTGGCATGCAAATTGACTAAGTAGCGGAAAAAAAATTCAGGAAATTTTAGCGTGCAATAGAATTGAAATTATTCAAGGACGAAGAAACTAGAGTTGAAAGGACAATATATATCTTTTGCATTAGCGTGCTCAGGATTAGTTGTTTAGTACATTCTGCCACATTAGCTCTAATCAAGCAGGCCAAGCAAGAGTTGGCATGACTGGAAGATTATATTGTAAAAGGATAAAAATTTTGTTGATATATTTACATGTTTCACACATAAAAGCTCTCTTCTTCTCATATAAATAAAACTTTAAAAATCGCACCTTAAACTTGTCATCATCATTCACATCACATATTTCCATTGAGCTGCTAGATGGTGGATTCTCTTTTGACTTCTCCACATCCTAAAATAAGAATCACAGAACCCTCAAGACTAAGCCTTTTGATTCCAGCAAAAAACTCTTACAGAGGAATTACAATGAAACAATGTATTCAATCCAGTAACCTGTGATGACATCGAATTCAGTGACAATAGAAGTCCTTCAAGATCCCTTTCTAGCCTACTAGAATCTAACAAATTCATAAAACAGAACTCGTATTATAAAGATACTAGGACAAGAATACCATGCTTCTTGAACATGAAATAAACAGAAGAAAACTAATATAGAACCTTCGGCATGAGACCTAGAAAGACGTTCAATTTCTTCAGAAACCCTGGCACTTTCAGCTTCCACAGAATGAAGCTCCTTTCTCAGGTACTCCAAGTAAGCATCTGTGAGATTCATATAAATCTTTATAACATAGTCTAAATTATCTTCACTTAGTCTTAATTCCCCAGGAAACAACATTTGCCAAATACTCAAAAAGAAAGCTGTAAAAGGGTTCAAAGCAATAGCAAACCTGAATCTTCCACATCCACTAAGTCAACATCGCTGTAATCTTCAACAATCTCTTTCACCTTCGTCTACACAAGTCCCATAAAATAGAGTAACCCGAAAGTGAAATTTAGCCATCTATCGAGATAATTAGACCATATGTAAAAAAACCGGAAAAGAGTTCTCGAATCTCGCAATTACTTCAAACTGAAGAACAAAATCTTGGACCAGAGTCTCGGAATCCGAAGTACAAGATTCTCCAGGCTCGTCTCTGCAATTGCGGTGAATGAGCTCGAGCTCTTTAACGCGGCTGAGAAAACGAACAAAATAGATGAACAAGCAGCACAAAAATCAAGGAATGAAGAGACGAGAGAGAAATCAAAAACCTGCGAATCTCTTGGAGATCGAGAGATCCGTCGTGGGTATCTTCTTCCATTGACGAAAGCTTCAGCTTTTAAGGATGAATTTTTCGCGCTTACTGTTACAAGTGAAGAGAGTGCAGCGGTGAAGTTGAAAGCAGAGAAGACGATTTCAATTTTCAAATGGGAAAGGTGAAAGAGAGAAACATAACCTTGAAAAATCGCCCCTGGTTTTATACTTTTCTTCGACATTAAACCCCCACATTATATTTTGAGTCAATCAGACCCGACAATTGGAGGTATCATAAATTGATTCAAGACGTTGAGTTCGGTATTATCGGAAAGACCGAACTCACTAGAGATCCTACACTTTTGTTCATGCTAAAAGACAATCTTCTTGATCCAAAGATTTATGAGAAGCCGAACGTAAAGCTATTCATAATGATCCAAAGGTTTGATGAGAAGCCGAAATAAAACCATATTCATAATGATCCAAAGGTTGATGAGAAGCCAATAGAAAACCCTATTCATAATGATTCAAAGATTGATAAAAAGCCGAAAGAAAACCCTATTCATAACGATCCAAAGATTAGAGCCGGTCCAAAGATTCTATATGATAACCCTAAAGAAGTTACAAATCATGGCTTCGGTATGATCGATTTGGAGATAAAGATGAAAGGCCGTTCAGAAGCGAAACAGAAGTTGAATGACTTGTTGATGGCCATAGAGGAGAGATTAAGTCCGTCGGAGATGAGACCTAACACTTCCTTGTGTATAGGCTTTAATTCCCATAGAATCGCATATGGCAAATTCGTTACATCCCTCCTACTGTTGAGGATCTTCATAGAAATTTCCTACGGTGATAAAGAAAAACAAGAAGATGAAGATGGAGAGACCCGACACAATGAAGACAGTCTTAGTGATCCAATGATAGTAGACGTGAGGGGAAAGATAAGAGAAGAACCTTGTCTCCAAAGGGTTCGAACCAACCTGAGAGACCTCTGAAGAAAAGGAGGCGGTATGAACGAGTGACACCTAACTATAGGCTTATCCCCAAGGACCTACAGTCGCCGGTTTCATCTACGGTACTAAACAACACGTGTGTTGTGAGGAAACCTGATATCGGGGGAGGTAAGAAGCTAACCGAAGAAGAAATGAGTGAATGCGAAGATCATATGTACAAGGTAGACATGTTGATGGGAGCTCTGAGAAGTGCAGTGGAGAGTGCGGAGAGAGTTATGGAGGGAGAGATGAGACTGGAAGATCTTGGAGTGAAGTTCTACAGATGCGTTGAAGTGTTATATGGTTGAGTTATGTTTGAAATAGTCACAGAAGATCACCAAAGAGCTTTATGTTGGAATCAAGCTGTTGATTAACAATCAAATTGGTAAAGAGAAAGGAGAAGCTTGATCAGAGGAAGAAGAAGAAGCCGAGAGATGTCGAGAAACTAAAGAACGAAGAAGAGGAAGAGTTGTGTGTTTTGATTAAACATTAAACTTTGTAATGGGCCGATTAAAAGTTGTTTAGGCCCAAGAGAGTGTATTTGAGTTAGCATAAGCTTTTACAAAGCATAGGTTAAACCTAGTAGTATAAATATGTAGTGTGTATCGATTAATGAAGATAAGGAAAAAGGCAATTAAGGAAATATAAAGGCAAGCGGCTGAAATCGAACATGGTATCAGAGCTCGGATGTTCCTACACCTGAGCCATCCCCCGATGAACCCGCACAAGATAAAGATGTCAGAACTGATGAATGGAAGAAGAAGACTATGCATAACTTGTCTGAAAAGAAACTACAGAGAAGGTGAGTGTTACCTGAACTTGAACTATGAGAACCAATTTTTCTCAAAACAGTTTCGACCAAGAAAAGGGTGTTTTAGCTGTGGAAGAACTGGACATATGATGAGAGATTGTCAGTATAAGAAAGGGAAAATTGCACAGAATCAAGACAACAAAAGTGAAGAATATAGTCTGTTCAATGCAGCTCATACGGTTGAACACACAAACCTGGATGAGATCTAGCTGATAGACAGTGGGGCAACGAACCACATGACCAAGGAAGAGAGTTTCTTCTCCACTCTAGACAAAACTTTTCAGATACCTATTAGAATCGGAAATGGAGCAAAGCTGATGACTGCTGGAAGAGGAAATATTGAAGTAATGACAAATAAAGGAACAAGGGTTGTTAGAGATGTATTCTTGGTACCTGAGATAGACAAAAACCTTCTGAGTGTTCCCCAAATGGTGAGGAATGGCAACCAAGTCCTGTTCACAGGAAACAAATGTATAGTTCACAATAGAAATGGAAATAAAGTAGCAGAAGTGGAGATGGTCAGAAAAGCTTACATGTTAAGAATGGAACTGGCCGGAGGAAGTGCAAATATGGCCAAGGCTGAGAACCTATCTGAGTTGTGGCACAAAAGATTTGGACATTCTGGACTCCACAACCTACAAAATCTGCAGACAAGTCAGATGGTGAAGGGTTTACCAAAGTTTAAAGTGAATCAGGAGGTATGTGAAGCATGTGTAAAAGGAAAGCAATGCAGAGAAGTTTTTCCAAGAGTTTCAGAAACTAAAAGTGAAGACATTCTAAAGCTAATCCACACTGATATATGCGGACCAATGCAAACCGCATCATGCAGTGGTAGTGTGTACATTCTTACCTTCACTGATGACTACTCACATATGTTGTGGGTATACTTTTTGAGAGTAAAATCAGACACTTTTGCCACATTCAAAAGATTCAAGAACTTGGTAGAAAACCAAACAGGAAAGAGCATAAAGAAGATAAGGTCAGATAGAGGAGGAGAATTCAAATCTGATCAATTCACTAAGTTCTTAGAAGATAATGGAATAGAGAGACAATTCACAGTAGCCTACTCACCTCAACAAAATGGGATTGCAGAGCATAGAAACATAACACTACTAGACATGGCCAGAAGTATGCTAAAAGATAAGGGAATGCCTGACAAGTTTTGGGCAGAAGCCATATTCACTGCCACTTACCTTCAAAACCGATTACCTACCAAAGCATTGGATCAGATTACTCCACTGGAAGCTTGGAGTGGACATCAACCATCTGTGAGACACTTGAAGGTATTTGGATGCATATGCTTCATATGGATCCCTGCAGCTAGAAGAAGAAACTAGATGATAGGTCAGAAAAAGGGGTGTTCATGGGATACAATAGTGTGAGTAAAGGTTATAGAGTGTATGTTCTAAGCACAAAGAAGATTGAAGTGTCTAGAGATGTAATATTTGAGGAAAACAAGAGTTGGAGCTGGGAAACTCAGGAAGAAGTTGAAAGTTTGACACAAATGACTAACAGTAATGCTAATCTACCTCTAAGGACTGGAGAGGAGCCACACTCAAGAAGTCAAGAACATCCAGTGACAATTTCAAATGCCATAAATGAGAGACAACAAATCACTCCTATACCATTCCAACTAAGTGGGAATGAAAGATAAGTGGGTGATTCATAGAGACAGTTTCATAGAGTGAGACCTTTGAGTGATATATACCAAGAGACAGTGGAAGAAGTAAATCAAGTTGAAGAAGCATGTTATTTTACCTGGGAAGAACCTACCTTTTTTGAAGAAGCTATGGACAATGAGGAGTGGAAAACGACAATGGATGAGGAGATTCATGTAATCAACAAAAATGAAACATGGGAACTAATGGAGTTACCTGCAGATAAAAAGGTAATATCTATCAAATGGATATACAAGGTAAAGACATATGAAGATGGGAAGATTCAAAAACTGAAGGCAAGACTGGTGGCTAGGGGGTTTACACAAACCTATGGAGAAGACTATGGAGAAACCTTTGCACCAATCTCTAGACATGACACCATCAGGGCACTGATTGCCTTGGCTGCACAAAACAAATGGAACCTTCATCAAATGGATGTAAAATCAGCTTTTCTAAATGGAGAAATAACTGAAGAAGTATATGTAGGGCAACCACCTGGTTTTGAGGTAGAGGGATGATATGCTCAAATATAATACCCTAAAAGTACTAAAGCAGTAGCTACAGTATATAGGGGTCGAACCACAAAGACTCAAGAAATCACTCAATAGATTAAAGAATATAAATTAAGCTAAGCAAAATCAATGTAATTGAAAACATCAAACGATTAAAAGCAGTTGTAAAATCAATGGAGGGAAAATAGGCTCAGGGTATTTCTCAGGAAATCAAGGAATGCAGGCAAATCAATCAATCAGGATTCAGATTTAGCACGGTTCTTGAACTCAAAACACTAAGCTATAATTAACCAACTGTCGTTGCGAGAATTATCTAAATCTAAATCTTTGAATCCCAAATTTCTTTGCAAATTCTAAAGACTTAAACCAGCTTTAAAGTTCAGGTTTGATATGTTCACAAAACAACTAAACCAAATTTCTTTGCGGATAGTTATTTTCCTCACCCTAGGATTTTCGGGTTTCCAATCACACTCTCGTGTCTAATTGATCAACCTAAGATCTAAATTCCAGATTCGTCAACCTAGAACTAGCTTTGAGAACAACCTATGGTGAAGAACTAATTCAGATTATGAATCCTAATAGATCAACTTATCTAACAAGCCATGAAATCCTTTATGAGAAAACCCTAAACCTAAGAGAGATCTACTCAGACATGATCAATGAAACAGAAATCAT
Organism: Crucihimalaya himalaica; assembly: GCA_004349715.1. Lineage (NCBI taxonomy): Eukaryota > Viridiplantae > Streptophyta > Magnoliopsida > Brassicales > Brassicaceae > Crucihimalaya > Crucihimalaya himalaica. The sequence goes on from SMJT01000156.1 coordinate 301,239, forward strand.
AATTGAATAGAATTGCATATAATAAATCAAGAGTAAACAAGGGTTCAGAATTGTCTCCCACAAAAACCCGGAACCAATCTCTCTCAAAGTATTCAGAATAAAATCCAGTCTCTCCTAAAAGTGGCTAAAAACCCTAAATATAATGCTAAAACACGTTCTAGGCTTAATTGTAAATAATAGAATCTTCTAGGCCAAGTTGCAGACTCTTCAGACTTGTAAAATCACGTGTTTTCCTTTCTTGCAGTCGGTATCGATCGATACCGGGTTGGTGTCGGTCGATACCAAGACTCTGTGCTCGCTAGACTGGACTGTCTTCACGAAAACTGGCATAACTTTTTATTGCACCGTTAGAATGGCCTCAAACCACTTCCAAATTAAAGCTAATCCAAAGATCTGTCTTGTATCCAAATTTGAGCTCAATCCAACGGTGGGAAATTATTCAACGAATGCCAAAAAGCTCCAGAATGCTCCAATATCTCCAATTATGCTCCAAACGTGCCAAAACCTGAAAAGACTCAAAAAGACTACAAAAACACTAGAAGGACTCTAAAAACAAGACCTATATCATGGCTAAAAACGGGTAAAAACCATGATATATCAAGAGAGCTGACGGAATGGTATACTGACTGAAGAAAGCTCTGTATGGCCTAAAGCAAGCTCCAAGAGCCTGGTACAGTAGGATTGACTCTTATTTCATATCTCAGGGATGCAAAAGAAGTAATTGCGATGCTGCAATGTACATACAAGAAAGTAAAGGTGAAATCATGGTGATTAGTCTGTATGTGGATGATCTAGTCATCACAGGAAGTTGTGAACAAATGATAAAGGAGTTTAAGGAGAACCTAAAGAACACATTTGAGATGACAGACCTGGGTAAGCTGAGGTACTTCCTTGGGTTTGAGATTACCTACACAGAAGAAGGAATATTCTTAAGTCAGAAAAAATATGCAAGACAGCTCCTTGAGAAATTTGGAATGAAAGATTGTAACTGTGTGAGCACACCACTCATACCACACAGCAAAGATATAAGAGAAGGCACTTATCTTGACATTCCAAGAGAGTATAAAAGCATGGTAGGAGGGCTTTTGTATCTTGCAGCTACTAGACCAGATCTTGCGTTTGCAGCGTCGTACCTGTCCAGAAGCTTATCCGGACCAAAAGAGTACAATCTGCAAGAAGCAAAAAGAGTGTTGAGATATGTACACGGAACAGTGGATTATGGACTATTGTTTCAAGGAATCAACCAACCTGAGCTAGTAGGTTATTCAGATTCAGACTGGGCAGGGAGCAGAGAAGACATGAGAAGTACCACAGGACTGTGTTTCTCAATGGGCAGTGCAATGTTTACCTGGCAAACCCAAAAACAAGATATCATTGCTCAGTCAACGGCTGAAGCAGAATATATGGCACTAAGTTCAGCTACTAATCATGCTGTTTGGTTGAAGAGATTGCTGGAAGAGCTACAAGTGAACACTAACAAAAGTGTTCCGATTTACTGCGACAATACATCAGCTATATCCATTGGAAGGAATCCAGTTCAACACAGAAGAACTAAACACATTCAAATTCGCTATCATGTATTTCGAGAAGCAGAGAAAGAAGGAGTGATTACCTTAAGATATTGCAGTGGTGAGGATCAAATAGCTGACATCCTCAAAAAACCACTGGGAACGAAAAGATTCGAAGAACTTCGGCTCAAACTTGGTGTGATGAAGAAACCAATCTCACGATCTGATATTGGAATGGAAGCAGCAAATCCGACACATGCAAGTACAGATCGGGAAAGAAAAATTATGGATCTGTCAATAAAGAGCAAAGGAAAGCAGATAAGCAAACAAATCAATTCCAAATCTGGAACTAAAGCGATTTTGAAGAACATGTACAAAAACCAAGAAACTAAAGAGACGAGGGAGAAGCTGAACTCACCAGTGAGAAACCTGGAGATTATGGGGAAGAAAATCCAAGAGGAGAAACCAGTATTTGATCGGCATCAAAGGAACATCAAAGGAAAAACAAAAGCAAAAATTCTACTCTCGAATTTGGAGATTAATCAACAGGCATGAGAGGGAGTGTTGGAATCAAGTTGTTGATTAACAATCAAATTGGTAAAGAGAAAGGAGAAGCTTGATCAGAGGAAGAAGAACAAGCTGAGAGATGTCGAGAAACGAAAGAACGAAGAAGAGGAAGAGTTGTGTGTTTTGATTAAACATTAAACTTTGTAATGGGCCGATTAAAAGTTGTTTAGGCCCATGAGAGTGTATTTGAGTTAGCATAAGCTTTTAAAAAGCATAGGTTAAACCTAGTAGTATAAATATGTAATGTGTATCGATTAATGAAGATAAGGAAAAAGGCGATTAAGGAAATATAAAGGCAAGCGGCTGAAATCGAACACTTTATCTGTCATCTAAAAACGGTTGAATCAGAAACTACGTGAGCTCAAGGCTGCTCAGCAAAGCTGGATACCAGCTTGGAAGCAAACTTTTAAAAACCTTTGTGCAAAGCAAAGAGATTCTATTCCACAAAAATCTGGATCAGTATGTAAATTCAAACAATATTTTTAGGGGAAATTGGAAATAAAAGAAGGTTTTTAAAAGTTTTGTCCATTTTGATGGATTTTATTGTAGAAGATAAGCTAAATTCAGAGAATGATTGAGCTTAAATGATGCCATTGACTTAAGTTCTGTGTGATATCTCACTTTAGTTGCAATTTCTAATAGATGCCAAAGTTCTATAAAACATATATACCACAATATTCAAACAAAAACGAATATTATTAAAGAAATCACGAACAAGGAAACACAACACAACATTAAACCATAAACTGATGATGAAAAAGACAACCAAACGACGAGAAGAAACACATAAACGACATCAAAGATCCTCATTCAAACACAATAAAACGAAACGTTACTTCCTAAACATCTCGGATCTACATTGGGACCAATTAATCATCTTAATCTTTCTTATGGAGAACCACCGTTTGAGCTCGGAACACCACCACCACCACTAGGCCCACCACCGAGTCCACCAGGGAAACCCACTGCACCACCCAAACCACCAAACGCGCAAGTCCCACCAAGAAGCGGCGTCCCGCTCGGGAGTGGTATTGTCATGTCGGTGCCACCACCACCACCACCTGGCATCCCTACGAATCCGCCAACTCCCGCAACACCCCCAATTCCACCTCCATAGATGAAATTCTTCTGGTCGTGGAGAGGTGCATCAACGGTAGGAGACTCAGCTTTGGTCGTAGGAACAGTGGCTCCTCCATGGAGAGGCAGAGTCTGCGTTTGCTGCAAATTGCGAGCACTTGCGTGGACCAAAAGCAACATAGCTGCAGAGAGAAGCACGAGATTAGTCATTGATGAGAACCCCATCGCCATTTTTCTTTTATCACGAACGATTGATTGGAGATTACAAAAGAGATCGACGTTAAGATGTTCTGTTTTAATCTGAATGCATGCATGCATGGAATGTAATGGATTATATATAGAAGGAAAGAGACAGATTACAGTTGAAGATAATTAATATTAATTATACTTAAACTAAAGATGAAGTAAGTGTTAATGTCTTGTCGACGAAGATCATTGGTAATGACAGTCATCTTTTAAGGGGAATGTAATGGTTATTATGTATAGGGAGCTTCGTAGGCCGTGACTGTGATAGAGGAAACTGAATCATTTTTAAATGTAATTCGTCATATGAATTTGCTGTATGTCATATGAATTTGGAAGACTTAGAAACAGTTGGATGACGTTTAGCTGACCAGGAGATAATATTTGTTCCGAGAAATGTGCAGAATCCGCTAGTTGATCTCCTCGTTTCGTGACAACCAGCCCAATCACTGTCGCTATAACAGCGGTGTGTAGAATCAGTGTTGGAACTGAGATTAATTCCCATTGTCATTGTACCTTTGAGATATCTCAAAATCCGTTTAAGAAGATTGAAGTCGGAGACAGACGGAGCATGCATGTTTTGGCATACATAGTTGACAGAAAACTGAAGGTCATGTCGATTGAGTGTCAGATACTGAAGTTTCCCAGCCAAGCTCCAAAAATATGTTGGTTCTAGAAATAAATCGTTATGACCTGGAAGATGATCCAATCTCAGAGGAAGAGGTGTTGGCATGGGAGAGCAGTCAGCCATGCCAGCATTTATCAATAAGTCTGTTGCATACTTCTCCTGGTTTAGAAAGAGCCCATCTTGGTGAAAGTGAGCTTGAATCCCCAAAAATAATGTAGAATTCCCATGTCTTTCATTCGGAACCGGGAACTCAGAGTAGAGATAAATGTTTCCCGAAGTTGATCATTGTTTCCTGTCAAAATCATGTCATCAACGTAGAGAAGAAAGATCATTACCTCATTATCTTTTAGATAAACAAAGAGAAAAGGATCTGGGATACTGCAAATGAAACCAAATTCCAGAAGATAAGAGCTAAATTTGTCAAACCAGGCTCTTGGCGCCTGTTTCAATCCGTAAATTGCCTTTTTACGTTTGCAAAAGTAGTCTGGTTATGTAGGATCTTCAAAACCGGGTGGTTGCGTCATATAAACAGTTTCCTTTAAATCCCCATGGAGAAAAGCATTTTGGACATCAAACTGCTTAAGAGGCCATTTGTAGTCGCAAGGTGCAGAATTGATCTTACTGTTGGAATTCTCACAACAGGACTGTAAGTCTCAATGTAGTATATCCCTTCTTCTTGCTCATATCCCTTGGCAGCCAGCCTAGCCTTTAGTCTCTCCAAGCTTCCATCAGCGTTGAGTTTTGTTTTGAAAACCCACTTGCATCCCAGAGGGTTGACTGCTATTTCTGGTGGAACTAAGTCCCATGTGTCAGTTTCATGCATATTCCCGACTTCTTCACCCATTGCATTTGTCCAACCTTCATCCTTAAGCGCTGGTTTAACTGTTTTTGGCTGAGGATATGAAGATTTCACACTTAAGAGAGCATATTTTGGGTTAGGTTTAAGAATACCTGACTTGGCCCGAGTGATCATAGGTGTGATGTCTCTGTAATTTGAGAAGTCTCTGAAACTGAAGTTGTTGAAGTTGAATTCTCAGAGGCTAAACTCTCTATGTCTGATCCTGGATTTTGTAACGGCGGAAAGTCAGATTCAGTAAACACGAACTCATCTGAATTTTTCTGTTCAGATTCATGAAGAGAGGACAAAACTGTAGTAGCTGGAGAAGAAGTTTCTTGTGTTGTTACAGATAATGTGTCATCTGAGGTTGAAGTGCCAGATTCTGCAGCGTGTGAGGTTGAATTCTCTAGACAGTCAGATTGCCAAGTTTTAAGTAGTGGAGACTGAGGTGCTGCGATATATTTAGCATACACATCTACATAAGGAAATCTTCTTTCATCAAATGTAACGTGTCGACTAATGAAAATCTTTCCTGTGGGAGGATGAAAACATCGATAGCCCTTATACTTTTCATTATAACCCAAAAATACGCAGAGGATAGTTTTAGGATCAAACTTATCTTTAGCATAAGGCCTAAGAAATGGATAACACGCACAACCAAAGACACGCAAAGTGGTGTAGATTGGAGATGTTCCATTGAGCATCTCATAAGGACTTTTATGATCTGGGAGAACAGACGATGGTAGGAGGTTTCCAAGGAAGTTCGAAGTGAAGAAAGCTTCGACCCATAGTTGATGAGGAGGCTTGCAATGAAACATCATAGATAGACCAAGTTCTGTCAAATGTCTATGTTTTCTTTCAGCAAGTCCATTTTGTTGTGGAGTATGCGGGCAAGAAATGAGTTGTTTGATTCCACACGATGCTAAGTGAGTCATAAACTTGTTGCTGGTAAATTCACCCCCTCCATCACATTGGAACATAGTAATCTTTTGTTGATACTGGTTTTCTACTAGTTGTTGAAAGAAGAGGAATATTGAGTAGAAGTCTGACTTCAATTTGAGTGGGTAGAACCATGTAAACCGAGAGAAATTATCGATGAAAATGACATAATATTTAAAACCTTGAGTGGAAACAACAGGCGAGGGTCCCCATAAGTCACCGTGAATTCGTTCTAGGGGCTCGAAGATACAAACTCAGAAGCAACAAAAGGAAGTCTGCAAACTTTTCCTATTTGACAAGCATCACACAGGTTAGAACTCATCTTATTGACTACTATGGCTTTATTTCTGATAAGGTGTTGAAGACCTTCACTGTGAGGATGGCCTAGCCGCTGGTGCCATACTTCATCAGTCGTTGATTGCTGCCTTGTTGAATAATAAGCAAGGAATTGAGGATTTTTCAACACATACAAGTCCTTATGCATGTTTCCTTTGGTGAGGAGCTGGTTGGTCTTTTTGTCCTTCACAACAACATTATCAGAATTGAAAGTGAAAGTGCAGGGATAATCAGCAGTCAATTTTGAGACTGACAACAAAGATTTAGTGATGTCAGGACAAACTAAAACGTCTTCTAGAGGCAGTGTACCTTGGAGAGTAGGTAGTGCAATGGATCCAATGTGAGTGATTGGCAAAAAATCTCAATTGCCAACAATCACTGAATCTTCACCTGAGTATGGTTTTAAAGAGTGAAGTTGAGAAGTGGAGTTGGTTATGTGTGCGGTGGCACCTGTATTCGGGTACCACTCATGACCTAAAACCTGATTTTGATCTGATACACGCATAACAGCCATGGCGGTATGAAGTCCCTCTAGTTGATAGTCTTCTTCAAACCGTTTCTAACACTTGAAAGCTGAGTGACCATATTTTCCACAAATCTGGCAAGTTGGCTTAGGACCAGATGTTGTGTTTGAGCCTGAACTGAACTGTTGTTGAAACCCACGACCACGTGTAGAGTAAGATCCTCTGCCCCGATTTCCAGACCTACCTCCTCTGTTGGTATAACTTCCTCTAAAGTAGCCTTTGTCCATGTGAAAAGCGAGATGAGGACTTATCTCAATGGAGGCATTAGTATATGCATTCAACTTATCATCAAAGGCAGTGAGCTTGTACACAACATCGTCAAAGCATGGACCAGGAAAGGAATCAAAAGAGTGTTCTATTATAGTTGACACAGATTCATAATCCTTACCTAATCGTGGCAGTATACCGTAGATTTTCTCTTGCTCAGTGACAGGAAATTCAATGGAGTCAAGCTGATCGCATACAGTCTTGATTTCCCCAACATATTTTTTCATGGTTTTACCAGACTTATCACAAGTTTGCAATTGCTTGTGTAGATCGTATTTCCTAGTAGTAGAAACACGATTAAAACGTGTTTCACCTAATTTTCTACCCATTTTTACTAACCATCGCAAATCAGTCGCAAATTTGCGAGGAAGTTGCGATGGAAAAAAGTCACCCGTGCAAAGTCTTCGCAATTAACTCGCAAATATGCGATTTTAAATTTTCGTCGCAAACTCATCGCAAATGGGAGGGTATTTCATCGCAAATTCCTCGCAAATTGCGAGGGATAGTTTCCTCGCAAATTTGCGATGCATTTGCGACGAAAACCAGTTTCCTCGCAAATGCATCGCAAATCCGTCGC